>BRZM01001631.1:5929-59098 GCA_033238685.1 Lates japonicus | reverse complement strand
CTAGCACATTGCCATGGATGTGGTAAATGAGGTGTTCAAGGGGGAGGGGACACAGGCTTGATGATTCATGTTATCAATCAGAGGGTTATTTTTCAATATTTCACATTGATGTAATCGTCCTAAAAACACATTAACATTGAGGGAGTACTCCGCAGAGAGATAATGGCTGGATATTTTCGCCGTTATTGAGTCAAACGCTGCCAGGCTTGAATGACGGATGTGCCTTACATACAGAGAGAGGCTGTGGCATGAATAAATACGGTCCATCCAAATCACAATTAGAAAATAAATAAATAGAATGTAAAGACAATGATGAGGAGGGGACGGGTGTGCACGATCATTCAAGAGAACACATTTACGGAGAAAAGAAGCAAACCAAAACAAAATGCATATTAATGCCATTCATATTCATGACAGTCGAATGGAGGCTATTATGAACCACTTTCAATCACATTTGCATTTACATTATGGGCCTGTAATGCAATAATAGACCTATAGAATAAATGGTGGTAAAGCAAAAGTGCTGAAAACAAGTGCCATAGCATGCGTTAAATATAGGCTCAAAAGAGCTCTTCTAAAGGGCCATTTTTGTTGTAATGTGCATCCAAGAGTTCATCAGGGAGAGCTAGAAACGCGCACTGGCACTCAATTGCCAGAAGTAAAAGCTTTGTGGGTGAGGGGGAAATCCCTCCTGCTGGATTTACGCCCTGCCAGAACCGACCCTGTTTAAAAGCCAGTTGGATACAAGAAAGAGAGACGAAACATAAGAGCAAAAACAGGGCGGTGAAAGAGAATATTCACCGCTGCTGCTGCTGCTGCTGCTGCTGGGCTGAGTGGAAAATAATATGATGTAATAAATGGTATGTCAGAAACAGACCTGCCCATGACAGCCACTGATTCGTGCGCGCATGTGTGTGTTTGTGTGTGTGCATGTGCATGGATACTGCATGTTTACATCTCTCCATTATCCTCCACATTTTTGGGGGGGGGGTTGGGGGCAAACAAAGCACAGAATCATCAATGAGGACCACTACAGCTGAGGTGATAGTGGGGTGAACCCTGGACAATATGAGCCTAATTACACACAGTTGTCTCAGAAGGGCCATAAATCAATGCTTGTGGTGAATCCTAAACAACATAATCAATACACTTGCGTCTCAATGGCCATAATGAGAATCTGGTTGAAGGTAAGGATTTTAAATCAGCCACATATTGGCTCACTCCAGTGAGTCAAAGCTCAGAAAGGTGTGAAACGCATGTTAAATTACAGTATGATGATTTTAACAAAACAGGCACTCTGACATTCATAATCAAAGTAAAACTGCACAAAAGCATTTCATGGTCATTAATAGAGTAATAATTAAATTTTTGCGTGCTACTGTCTGTTGTGATAGAAGGTGTTTATCAATTACTGTGGTACAAGGGCTGAGCCAGACAGAGTCAATGTGAGGAACTCCAAATGTGTAGGAACAACATGTAAACCGGTGGGGGCCATGACCTCTCATTTGTGTTAATCAAACTTCTCTAAATTGTTTGTATAATGAAATTATGGCCGTCAGGGAGGCCTGGGGGACATCAATTAAGCAGATAAGCAAATGAAAATAAATCACTTTTTATCAACCACACGGCCGCCCGCCTGTGCGTCCGGTAAACACAGGAAAAACAGGAAGTGATCCTGTTCAGCGATTTGAGGGTCCATAAATCCCAGTGACAAGCAATCAGGATCACTGCTGTGTTTGGAAAGCTCTGGGAAGCAGAGGAAGGACGGTGAAAAGACTACTTCCTTTTCAGAGCTAAAGACAGAGGGCATAAATATTTTTTTTAATTTTCATTTTTAAGTAATGATACAGTGTTCATTTTGTTGATGTAATCTTGACGAAAATGTGTAAAACAACATATTTTTGGGTAGTGGAGGATGTTGTTTTACGGCAATTAATTCATATGTCCATTAGTACAACTTTTGCATAATTGTTTCGTTTTTGTTTGCTAATCCAAATTGCAATACATGCTGTTTTTCAGTTCTGTTTCTGTGGATGAACTGACACAAATAAAAACCAACATGAAAGGGAATTATGAACAATCTAAAGTGGTGTTTCCTCCTTTGAATGGGTCTAGTATTACTGTGTAAGGCTTATTCTACGTGCAGCCACTGCAAAGTAAGAGAAAAAACTAACAACAAAATAACAACTATTATGAAGCAGTACATGAATATGCTGGAAATAGAATTTGGTGGTCAACTATGTACGCTGGGTGAAGGCACCGTGGGCTGTGCTAGCACCACATGGGAGAGCCACAATGAGGCAAGGCAGCACATTTAATGGATGTGATCACAGCTTCCTGGTGAATAATGCAGCCCTGCTAATTGGCTGGATTAATAATTGATGGGGGTGTGTTCGAGGAGATGGAGGGGAGGGAGCTGCAGTGGATAAAGCACATACGACCATCTTGTTAGAGAAGGCTCTGAATGTTATATCTTGTAGATCTGTCTGCGCTGCTGGTTGGCTCTAAATAACCGGCTTCCTCCTCCTATTGATGATGTGGCTGCAGGGGAGGATGGGACTGTGTGAATCGAAGATGTCAGAATAAACAATCGCCCTGACAACATAATGATATAATGAGCCCCAGCCCCACCACATGTTTGACGGCTAAAATGACTTGGGCTCATGTCAAGTCCCACAGGCTCCACAATGTTGATACACCCTTAGTCCAAACTGACCGAGGCTGACCCAGAACAAGGCAGCTGCATAAATACAAATGACTGAAAATAATGCAGAAATGAAACCTAAGGATCTGATGCAAATGCTTGGTATCGGATCTGGAGTTTGGTGTACCAGCTCGAACTCAGTGACAGGAACTAATGTTTGTCAGAGGCGGAAAGGACACAAGTTGATGAGAGGAAATAGGTGTGACAAAAAGAATGGGACATAGGAGGGCAAGAAAAATAGATTTTACTGTAAACTTGATTCATCCGCTGTTCTCGAGGTGTCGAGTTTCCAGAGAATGCATAAAACCAGCTCATAAAAAAGTCTTGTCTTCCTGTCTCTACAGGTCATCACCTTCAAACCACTGTCGTGCTCCTACAGAAAACAATAGGATCAATATCTCAGGGTATGTTCAAAGGATTTCTAACAATCCAAAAGCAGCATTTGTTATAGAATTCAATAGGAGCTAGACACAAAAGAACAGAAAAACAATGACCCGATCCGATCACTGAAGCCAATTAAGAATACACCTGTGTTTATTTGACAAAAAGCAATGCAGAAAGGCACAATGTGTGGCTGGAAATGTTTACATTTTGGGGTTTTCCATGACTATCCAAGCACAACACATCTACTTTCACAGCAGGAGGTCTCAGCCTGAGAATAGACTCACATTTTGTGAAATGCTTTTATTTGGTTTCTTGTGAAGAATTAGATGAAAAGATTGATACCATGCACACCATGTGTGCCGTGTATGTAAATATGAAGCTAGCAACTGGTTAGCTTAGCATAGCATTAAGACTGGGAACATAGGGGAACAACTAGTGTGGCTCTGTCCAAGGATGACAAATTCCACCTACTAATTCCTACTAATGTGTTAATTAGCGAGCTTTAGTAATGCTGGTAGGCAGAGTGTGTTAACTTTAGACAGAGGCAGGGTAGCTGTTTTTCCATTTCCAGTATGCTGAGTTAAGATAAATAACCAGCAGCCAGCTGTAGCTTCATATTTAACAGACAGATATGTCTGTATGTTGGTATGAATCGTCTAATCTAACTCTCAGCAAGAAAGCGAATAAGCATATTTCACAAAATGCAGGACTGTTCTGATAAATGGATATTTTCTTCACAGTTGATTGCATAACTTTATTGCGTGAACGTGTCTACTGGAAGACAGTGAAAAGCTTCTCCTAGATTTTGCATCCATAATTTCCCTGCCATAGTTCATCTCTCACTTCCCTCATTCTGGTCCCAAATGGAAGAAATCTGTTCTCTGCTCCTCTCATTAACATGCAAATCCTCATCTTTAGGAGGAGGGATAATAGTGAAAAAGGAGAAGCCCTTTTGTGCAACTCCAGAGCACTGAGGATGTTCCTTCCTACTTCTATTAGCTGGACATGTTCCTTTGACAGCAATCTCCCTCCTGTCTAATGTACAGTCAGACCTAGTTACAGTAGCAATTACTAGTGTTCAGGTTAAGATTAATTGAATTACTGGGTGGCTTCCCTGCACTCCTCTGTGGGCATATCAATCACGGCTTCTGCGCTACACGGACCCTTTATCACCCTCTTCCATCTTTATGTAAAAAGACGCAGACTGTGCTGTTGCACTCCATCTATCAATAAACAGGTCTGGGGTGGCAAACTCATTTTCTAACACATTCCTCCCCTTAATCAAGCAGGCTGACATTTGGGGGTAGTTAGTAAAAGCTGTACACCATCTTTTCTCCAAATGAATAAAATGATAGAGAAAATTAAAAATAGAGCAGCTGCGGTTGTAACTCTTATTTGACTTTATGAAAGAGAAATAGAGGGTAAATCTGAGCTCTGTATGAGTTCATAGAATATCTGCAATACATTTAATTGATATTTTGTAAAGTAGAAATCCAGCTGTTCAAACAAATGCTTTAGGTGAAGTCTATTGTATTTCAAATAAGAAAGGTTGCACAACACAAAAGAGACATTCACAGTGTTTTATAGCAGGATTTCTCTTTACAAAATATCAATTAAATGTATTGCAGATATTCTATGAACTCATACAGAGCTCAGATTTACCCTCTATTTCTCTTTCATAAAGTCAAATAAGAGTTACAACCGCAGCTGCTCTATTTTTAATTTTCTCTATCATTTTATTCATTTGGAGAAAAGATGGTGTACAGCTTTTACTAACTACCCCCAAATGTCAGCCTGCTTGATTAAGGGGAGGAATGTGTTAGAAAATGAGTTTGCCACCCCAGACCTGTTTATTGATAGATGGAGTGCAACAGCACAGTCTGCGTCTTTTTACATAAAGATGGAAGAGGGTGATAAAGGGTCCGTGTAGCGCAGAAGCCGTGATTGATATGCCCACAGAGGAGTGCAGGGAAGCCACCCAGTAATTCAATTAATCTTAACCTGAACACTAGTAATTGCTACTGTAACTAGGTCTGACTGTACATTAGACAGGAGGGAGATTGCTGTCAAAGGAACATGTCCAGCTAATAGAAGTAGGAAGGAACATCCTCAGTGCTCTGGAGTTGCACAAAAGGGCTTCTCCTTTTTCACTATTATCCCTCCTCCTAAAGATGAGGATTTGCATGTTAATGAGAGGAGCAGAGAACAGATTTCTTCCATTTGGGACCAGAATGAGGGAAGTGAGAGATGAACTATGGCAGGGAAATTATGGATGCAAAATCTAGGAGAAGCTTTTCACTGTCTTCCAGTAGACACGTTCACGCAATAAAGTTATGCAATCAACTGTGAAGAAAATATCCATTTATCAGAACAGTCCTGCATTTTGTGAAATATGCTTATTCGCTTTCTTGCTGAGAGTTAGATTAGACGATTCATACCAACATACAGACATATCTGTCTGTTAAATATGAAGCTACAGCTGGCTGCTGGTTATTTATCTTAACTCAGCATACTGGAAATGGAAAAACAGCTACCCTGCCTCTGTCTAAAGTTAACACACTCTGCCTACCAGCATTACTAAAGCTCGCTAATTAACACATTAGTAGGAATTAGTAGGTGGAATTTGTCATCCTTGGACAGAGCCACACTAGTTGTTCCCCTATGTTCCCAGTCTTAATGCTATGCTAAGCTAACCAGTTGCTAGCTTCATATTTACATACACGGCACACATGGTGTGCATGGTATCAATCTTTTCATCTAATTCTTCACAAGAAACCAAATAAAAGCATTTCACAAAATGTGAGTCTATTCTCAGGCTGAGACCTCCTGCTGTGAAAGTAGATGTGTTGTGCTTGGATAGTCATGGAAAACCCCAAAATGTAAACATTTCCAGCCACACATTGTGCCTTTCTGCATTGCTTTTTGTCAAATAAACACAGGTGTATTCTTAATTGGCTTCAGTGATCGGATCGGGTCATTGTTTTTCTGTTCTTTTGTGTCTAGCTCCTATTGAATTCTATAACAAATGCTGCTTTTGGATTGTTAGAAATCCTTTGAACATACCCTGAGATATTGATCCTATTGTTTTCTGTAGGAGCACGACAGTGGTTTGAAGGTGATGACCTGTAGAGACAGGAAGACAAGACTTTTTTATGAGCTGGTTTTATGCATTCTCTGGAAACTCGACACCTCGAGAACAGCGGATGAATCAAGTTTACAGTAAAATCTATTTTTCTTGCCCTCCTATGTCCCATTCTTTTTGTCACACCTATTTCCTCTCATCAACTTGTGTCCTTTCCGCCTCTGACAAACATTAGTTCCTGTCACTGAGTTCGAGCTGGTACACCAAACTCCAGATCCGATACCAAGCATTTGCATCAGATCCTTAGGTTTCATTTCTGCATTATTTTCAGTCATTTGTATTTATGCAGCTGCCTTGTTCTGGGTCAGCCTCGGTCAGTTTGGACTAAGGGTGTATCAACATTGTGGAGCCTGTGGGACTTGACATGAGCCCAAGTCATTTTAGCCGTCAAACATGTGGTGGGGCTGGGGCTCATTATATCATTATGTTGTCAGGGCGATTGTTTATTCTGACATCTTCGATTCACACAGTCCCATCCTCCCCTGCAGCCACATCATCAATAGGAGGAGGAAGCCGGTTATTTAGAGCCAACCAGCAGCGCAGACAGATCTACAAGATATAACATTCAGAGCCTTCTCTAACAAGATGGTCGTATGTGCTTTATCCACTGCAGCTCCCTCCCCTCCATCTCCTCGAACACACCCCCATCAATTATTAATCCAGCCAATTAGCAGGGCTGCATTATTCACCAGGAAGCTGTGATCACATCCATTAAATGTGCTGCCTTGCCTCATTGTGGCTCTCCCATGTGGTGCTAGCACAGCCCACGGTGCCTTCACCCAGCGTACATAGTTGACCACCAAATTCTATTTCCAGCATATTCATGTACTGCTTCATAATAGTTGTTATTTTGTTGTTAGTTTTTTCTCTTACTTTGCAGTGGCTGCACGTAGAATAAGCCTTACACAGTAATACTAGACCCATTCAAAGGAGGAAACACCACTTTAGATTGTTCATAATTCCCTTTCATGTTGGTTTTTATTTGTGTCAGTTCATCCACAGAAACAGAACTGAAAAACAGCATGTATTGCAATTTGGATTAGCAAACAAAAACGAAACAATTATGCAAAAGTTGTACTAATGGACATATGAATTAATTGCCGTAAAACAACATCCTCCACTACCCAAAAATATGTTGTTTTACACATTTTCGTCAAGATTACATCAACAAAATGAACACTGTATCATTACTTAAAAATGAAAATTAAAAAAAATATTTATGCCCTCTGTCTTTAGCTCTGAAAAGGAAGTAGTCTTTTCACCGTCCTTCCTCTGCTTCCCAGAGCTTTCCAAACACAGCAGTGATCCTGATTGCTTGTCACTGGGATTTATGGACCCTCAAATCGCTGAACAGGATCACTTCCTGTTTTTCCTGTGTTTACCGGACGCACAGGCGGGCGGCCGTGTGGTTGATAAAAAGTGATTTATTTTCATTTGCTTATCTGCTTAATTGATGTCCCCCAGGCCTCCCTGACGGCCATAATTTCATTATACAAACAATTTAGAGAAGTTTGATTAACACAAATGAGAGGTCATGGCCCCCACCGGTTTACATGTTGTTCCTACACATTTGGAGTTCCTCACATTGACTCTGTCTGGCTCAGCCCTTGTACCACAGTAATTGATAAACACCTTCTATCACAACAGACAGTAGCACGCAAAAATTTAATTATTACTCTATTAATGACCATGAAATGCTTTTGTGCAGTTTTACTTTGATTATGAATGTCAGAGTGCCTGTTTTGTTAAAATCATCATACTGTAATTTAACATGCGTTTCACACCTTTCTGAGCTTTGACTCACTGGAGTGAGCCAATATGTGGCTGATTTAAAATCCTTACCTTCAACCAGATTCTCATTATGGCCATTGAGACGCAAGTGTATTGATTATGTTGTTTAGGATTCACCACAAGCATTGATTTATGGCCCTTCTGAGACAACTGTGTGTAATTAGGCTCATATTGTCCAGGGTTCACCCCACTATCACCTCAGCTGTAGTGGTCCTCATTGATGATTCTGTGCTTTGTTTGCCCCCAACCCCCCCCCCAAAAATGTGGAGGATAATGGAGAGATGTAAACATGCAGTATCCATGCACATGCACACACACAAACACACACATGCGCGCACGAATCAGTGGCTGTCATGGGCAGGTCTGTTTCTGACATACCATTTATTACATCATATTATTTTCCACTCAGCCCAGCAGCAGCAGCAGCAGCAGCAGCGGTGAATATTCTCTTTCACCGCCCTGTTTTTGCTCTTATGTTTCGTCTCTCTTTCTTGTATCCAACTGGCTTTTAAACAGGGTCGGTTCTGGCAGGGCGTAAATCCAGCAGGAGGGATTTCCCCCTCACCCACAAAGCTTTTACTTCTGGCAATTGAGTGCCAGTGCGCGTTTCTAGCTCTCCCTGATGAACTCTTGGATGCACATTACAACAAAAATGGCCCTTTAGAAGAGCTCTTTTGAGCCTATATTTAACGCATGCTATGGCACTTGTTTTCAGCACTTTTGCTTTACCACCATTTATTCTATAGGTCTATTATTGCATTACAGGCCCATAATGTAAATGCAAATGTGATTGAAAGTGGTTCATAATAGCCTCCATTCGACTGTCATGAATATGAATGGCATTAATATGCATTTTGTTTTGGTTTGCTTCTTTTCTCCGTAAATGTGTTCTCTTGAATGATCGTGCACACCCGTCCCCTCCTCATCATTGTCTTTACATTCTATTTATTTATTTTCTAATTGTGATTTGGATGGACCGTATTTATTCATGCCACAGCCTCTCTCTGTATGTAAGGCACATCCGTCATTCAAGCCTGGCAGCGTTTGACTCAATAACGGCGAAAATATCCAGCCATTATCTCTCTGCGGAGTACTCCCTCAATGTTAATGTGTTTTTAGGACGATTACATCAATGTGAAATATTGAAAAATAACCCTCTGATTGATAACATGAATCATCAAGCCTGTGTCCCCTCCCCCTTGAACACCTCATTTTACCACATCCATGGCAATGTGCTAGGGAACTGCCTACATGCAATCACCTGCTCACGTGAGATCGGGCTATGGCGCTGGCTCAGTAATCGGGGGGGGCCATGCAGAGAATGAGAACATTCATTATTAGACTGATATGGGAAAACAGCTACATAGGCTTTGCCTCTGTAATGCTGTACATAAATACACCACAGACCTGCTCGTAAAAGAATGAAGTGCAACATCCCTCATGGAGATAGCTGTTAATCTATAGCTGTTCAAATTGTAAGAGCCTTTCGGTCAGTCTTCTAGCTCAGCTCCATGGCTTAACCATTCGAGCAGTGGAGGTAAAGTATTAAAATGAAGCATAAGTCCTGCAGAATAACCAGTTCATCTGGATACCATGGCAGCAGGCTTAGAACCATTGCTATGTATCGTGGTTTCTCTCTTTTTCCCTGTCACTCATGATTAGGGCTGAACGATATGGTTGAAATCCTAGTGACGGTATTAGTGAGGATAATTTGGAAATCAACATGTGTAAAACAAAAACTTGAGCTATGTGTGCGGCATCCCAGTGGGTGATACCATGATAGCAAAATAAAGAAGACTGAGGCAGGAGTTCATTGGTGGGAAGCCAGTGAAGGATCACTACCTTCTTGCAGCACCAGCAGTTCTTACCAGTTGGTCTGGATGTCTGCGCATAAGGTGGGTGGCATCATACAGGGAGACCTCTCCTGGGTAAGCTGCTTGTTGGCAAGTGAAAACATGATGACTCCATGTGTTGAATTGGCCTTAAATTCGAGAACAGAACAGAAAACCAAAATAAAAAATATTTCTTTGATATGGCAAATGAGCCAGATCTGATCTGATTTTTAAAAGGCACATCATTAACGTCTGTGGTTTTGTGTCAGTTTTGTTTTTCTGCTCATACTCATTCACAAGCACCCTTTTTAGCAGGGAGAAAAAAGAAAAACCTCCACTATACTATACGCATTGTCCTAACCCCGACAATGAGGTTTTGCCCTGTAATTACTTTCTATTCCTAAAACCATCCGTCTTTGCTGACAGGCTAAAACATTAGCACGTTGTCAGCGGCCCGTCAGACGCCGCAGTTCTCTGTTACACTCCATATTATCTTGCACTCTCAATCCAGCTTCCCAGATGGAGTTACCTCTCTACGGTCTGGGGAGGAAGAGGAGGTGTTTTCCTGTTGTGCGGCCAGTTTAGCTCAACCGTGCTGGGGCCTCCTGGTTTCTCACTGGGGGTCTGTTGAATTCTGGGTCACAGCCCAGCCCCAGGCAACTGCTGGCCCCGTGTCAGCCATTCTGTGTCGTTCTGGCCCCTGTGGCATTCCACAGTGGGTAATTTTTCACCTTTTCTTTCAGCGACAACCTGTTCTTCATCCCGCCCCACCTCGCTGGCACTGCTCACAATCACCATGAGCTCGCGCAACTGGTGCTGATAGCACTGTGACCTCACGCACCTCAACATCACCTGTTATGCATGGCCCTGCTGCCTCAACAGAAATGAGCTGCACGAAGTTCCATTTTCCCTGGGCTATTTATTTAATGGATAATGCAAGGGACGCAAAATGGAAATCATGCATTCGACCATGTCTTTAACCCTGACTCCTCCCTGCCTGCCTTCCCGAACTGCATTCATTCTCGTCTCCGGTGAGCATAAATCATTTTGGTAACTTGTTATTACCAAACTCATTATTTATTCTCCAGGATGTTTAAGGAGAGGCAAAAAAAATCCCATCAAATATTTAAAGCTCCTAGATGTGAGTAAGCGAACATAATCTTCATCTCCCTCTGTCTGTGTCTCTGTGGTGCCACAATCTAGGAAAAAAAAAAAAACCCAGAGAGATTGTGTGAGCCCGTTTGTAATGAGTTTATGTCAAAAAGAAGTGATAAGAGGGAGCATTCATACATGCTAATCTCTGCCCCTCTCTGCTTCTTCTGTGGTGGCAGGACGGCGCGGAGGGTGCGAGCTCGCTGGCGTGCTCTCGCTGTGGCTTGGCACAAAGATGAGGAAAGCGATGTGATGGTGCCAGGCGCTTTGTATTCTGAGCTTGGGAGTAGAAGGATGGAGGGAGGGACGCGGGAGGAGGGAGAGAATGAAATGGGAAAAGGCAGCAGACAGAGAGGAAGAGAGCTTGGAGACAGTGTAATCACTTTTACACTCCCCTATACTGCTGTCTGCCTGACGCTTGACTCTTATCCCCAGCGTTCTCCGCACTCCCCTCTCCCAATATCTCACAGTGTCTATCAGCCTTTCCTTTTTTTTCTCCCTCTTTCTCAGTCTAAACAAAAACTCGAGCCTGCAGGTTTCGTATGTGTTGCATATGTGCAGCACTGTTTTGCTATCTTGTTAACTTTTTGCTCAGCTAGGTAAGCTTAGACTCTTGACTCCATGTGCACCTAAAACTGTTTAAAGTTAACTGTCAAATATTTGGCTTTCATTATGTTACAGCTATCGAATTTCATGTGGAAATTATGTTTTACTGCCTCTTGCCCTGCGCTGCCTGTACTGTAGGTCCTGAGACAAAGTACTGTAAGAGAGTAAAAAACTGTAATGCAATTCAGCACCATGGCAGCTGAAACCGACACCAGCTCTCTGCTGTGAGGTAGTCCACAATGTCTGGGAGTAAAATAGAATGATGTTCTGAGTTCACAGTGAGATGATCTGCCAGCCCGTCTAACTCCAGCTCTGTTGGCTACGATACTACCTGACTAATTTTGGCTTCTCTATATGCTTGCATTTGAACAGAACAATGAGTCCTTTTCAGAAGTCGTTCTATTTTAGAAAATCCCAGGCGGTTTACAGTCAGAGCTCTCAGAAGTATGCCAACAAGACTCAGACTTGGGCTTTCAACCTGTCAAGTGCTTATTTTAATTGTGTGTGTGTGGTACAGTAGAGTATGATTTGAAAAGCAGTGATGCTACAGTATTATTATCAGTGCATTGATATGCTTACCTGTGTTGTGGGTAGGGGATAGAAATACTGTGGGAGATTAAAGCAGACATCCTGAGTAAGATTTTGGTTTTGAGGATGCACATCACATCATCTGTACAAGCTTCTCATCTTGAGGAAATTTGCATTGTGCGGTTAAAGTGATATGACAAACACATTCTAATTTATAATATAATAAGAACGGCACACACACTTACAGTACGGTCACCACCACACCCATGTCTTCCTCATCCTCCCTTCCTCAAGCCTGTGTTTTCTCACTCCTTTAAGTTAAATCCCCCAATTTTTGTTTCCTCTGTCCTCATCTTTTGTTAAAAAAACCAACAAAAAACTGATCCTGCTAACAAGAACTCTTTGTATAGCTAAAGCCTGATATAGCTAATTCATCTGTGCCATAGACCTTCATTGCTGTTCAGATCTATTAAAAACACATCTATGAGCCACACCATTACACTGGGTGACATGTTCCTTCATTACCATGAAATGGAGACTGTAGTTAATCTCCCATACACCACCCTCCTGCCATAAACACTCACTGGTGCACCAGATACGGATTGTTCTGTGGCTGAAGATAGTCCCTAGTAAATGCAACATTTTCACTGGTTTGAATAAAATGAACTGTTTCTAAGGATCTTCTAGGAACCAGTCTATGCTTTGCCACAGACAGGTTAGGGATCTTGGACAGTACTGAGCGATGGGCTGATCCACTGTTGGTTTCGGTCAACAAAAATTAAATATAGAATATTTGCAGCCATATCCTTACTGTGAATGCTACGAAACAGTGAAATCCTCTGAAATGCTCCACTCTAGAGGTAACCATGATGCTAATTCAGTCATTTTTGCAGGATGTTAATCAACTGTTCTGGTGAAACACAAACCATAGCACGTCTCACTGCTGTGTCTCTAACAGTGTAATGGTTTTCCATTGCAGATGCAGGCAAAAACTACTCAGGATTAAAAGATACTGTAGCTAAGAACAGTTGACTGTTCATGTGCCAGAATTTGAAATAAGCTACAGTTCATCATTGTCACCATTGTCTCAGGGTGTTTACAGCAGGACAGGTTAATGGAGTAATACTTCAGAAGGGTATACAGTATGCTGCATTGACAAGAAGAATGCTGTGGTTTTAACTTAACATGATAACAGGCAGACATTATTAATACTGTTTTGCACTTGATGCATTTTTAGCTGTGTCCATATTTTGAACAAATGACTACTTAGTGAATAAACAGTTCCATTTAAGGACATTCCTAAGAGTTTGATGACCAAATGGTCTTTGTATATGAGACACCCTCTTGAGTCACGTTTCTTTGCACAATAATGAAACCATGATTGGTGATTACTGTGTTTAATATGCTGCATTTTGTAATACTTCCATCATAGAGGAAGAGCAGAGGACTAAAGCAGAACAGAACAATCTTTTGAAAACATCAGAATGCTCTCATGGAAAATCTTTAACAGGAAAAAGTATAGTACACCATCAAGCCCAAAATACTGAACATTTGATGACTCTTCACCCCAATAAAAAGGGACAATGTCAGATGGTGTAAGTGTTTATTGGTGAAATTAATATCACCACACTGACAAGGAGAAATGTTCAGGAATGTTAGTGCCAGTGTGTCTCCGTCTACAAAGAGAGAAGGGGGAAGGGATTGTCTTTTTGCCAACCCATCATTTTACAGCTGTGCTCGTAGAATGATCTGAAACTGGGCTTAACTTATCAGACTTTAGCCTTCATATATATATATATATATATATTTTTTTTTTTTTGAATCGCAAGCTTTTATGTCTTTTTCTGAGCTCTAATATTGGAGTTGCTTCTTCTCTCAGCAAGGGCAGCAGCAGTGGATGAACACACGCCGCATGTGTGCCAGCAGAAATGTGGCTCATAACAGATATCTTTTTAGTGACAGTCTATATGGCGTATTCAGCAGACTGAAATGTTTATATTGAATGTTTCAGCAGCTTGAAAATCACCATGGTAATGGTCCCAAAGACAAAAGCCCTAGCCTTTTGTCATGGGTAATTATCGCAGAGCAGTCCCCTCAAAGCCTTCCATTTGGCTCTGAACAAATTCACATTTAATTTTGCTCTCATGCATTTGACACAGGGCTTTTTATTTTTTGTATTCAAATCAGGCTTAAATGTAGAATTTAAATACCCATTGAAATGGTTTCCGTTTTAGGCAAGTGGTTCTCTGTGATTTTTTCCCCCACAGATTATTTCAATACAAGAAACTATAGAGAAGGGATAAGGAGGGCTGTAGAAAGACCACTTGAAATTCCCTAATGAAGCCACCTTCACTGTATAAGGGGACATTCAAGAAACACAATACTTTGAAAATGAGCTTTGGTATTAAGCCCAAGTTTAGGTGTCTTATCTCCCACAAGCTGTTGAGACCTTAAAAACTGACTTGGCAGAAAGAAAAATAGCAGCGAGCTGTTGCCAAAGCTGATCCGGCTGAAGTGTCATCTCCACATGCTCTGTCTCAAACTCCATGTAACTCTGAACAAGTGGGTCAGAGAAATATGAAAAAGAAATGCGAGCGCCGTGTCTGAGAATCCACTCATAGAGTAGACACCATGCGATGACATTAGATACAATACAGAGCTCCTCTTTGGGGTATATTTAGTGGTTAGGTCTTATAGTAATTTGGTTTAATGGAACATGAATCACTAAATGCAAAATATAGCCTCGTCTCTGCTGGCTGCTGTCAGTTTGTGTGGGTTTGTCAGACTCTCCAGGCAATAATCACGATCGGTTCCACATCTCGGCTAATTCGGACACATGGCTTTCACTCGGCTTACCCTCACCACATTTTACACCCACCACTGAAATGCATCCAAGTGATCACGTCAGTGAAATTGCACCTATCCACATGAAAATCCAGGTATAAATGCACCAAAGCGGCACAGTGGATAGGTTAAAATTCAATTGCTTAAACTGCCAGGCGAGGTGTAACTAACTCAAGCCACAAATGTATTTTTGTACTTCACCCAAATTACTGTATCAACAACAATGTTACAGATGTTACAGTCTTAAACTGAGTAATACTGAGAGAAAATAAACAGCTCTGGGCTATAGGAGAAGCCTACACAGACTGAGAACCAAAGAATAAATGAATGAAGAATAAAAAGTACTGGATATGTGCAGTGTTTGAGTAAAATAGCAGAGGGGGAAAGTGGTTAAATATTACTCTTACATACGCATAGCTTTACTTACCATACAGTACATGCCATTTAGATTTGGCTGGCATTCTGTGCACAACGCACGCTTTGTTTTTTAGCCACACTGGTGTCATGACTCCAGGGATGTCAGGTTTGACATATTTTATCACAGTTGCGTGCACACAACTATGATAACCAGGAAGTCAGTATGTAAACTGTGACTGATGTTGAAGAATGAGCCTACTTTGGGATGAAATTATATAATCTTATAAAATGCCTGTTGTGAATGGGATATTTCTGACTGTGTTTTCTTTCTTATTTCTATTTTTGCTCTGTCTTTTTCTCTCTCTCTCTGTCCCTCATCACCCACACCCTCTCCACTCCTCACCTCAGCCCCTCTCCTCTGTGTGCCGATATGCAGTCTTGCTCTAGAAGTGAGCGGACTCTGCTGCTTGATGTCTAAAAGGCTTCAGATGGCTTGAGATGATGTGTCCTGCATCCTTTTTACTACCCTCAGTCACTCTTCCACCACAGTTAGAGAGGGTGAATAATTCACAAGCAAGTTGCCATAAAGATAAAGCTTATTTTTCCCCCCTTATGCAATAAACTGGGGACTTACCCTCAGCACCAAGGAAAAAAAAGAAGGCCTCTGTTAAAAACACTGCTGATAAATTTATAAGAACATACTGCAAAGCTAACTCTATAAATTTTTTACTAAATCGCATAGTGGTTGTTGTAAAGAAAGAGAGTTTCAGTGGTAAGGCGAGTGTCCAGCAGGGAGATTTATTTATACAAGATTTTATGTAAAAAATGTTTTTACTACAGCGTATGATACAATATTATTCTTGTACTCAATTTATAATCAAGTTCACCCAATAACAAATCGCACAGGTCCGATTATTTTTTCTGTCCAGACATTATTTATGAGGTCTCTAATATTTGAGTGCATATGAAAAAATAGAAATTTTCCAAGTGCAGCCAGACTTTCAACAGAGATAAATTGCTATGGCAACAGGCCAGCGCTATTTTTTTTTTTTTTCTTCAAACCCTGTGTTTAAGTCTAGAAGTTTGTGTTTTAATGTTTTCACTAGCTAGTAGCCTGACTAAACCTTAAGACAAATGAGAATAGACAACACAGCTTTGTGAGGCTTTGTACAATTTCCCATGTTGACTTTCTCCATTCTGCTCTTGTGTTGTTGATTAACTTTCCTTTATTGTTTTTTTCTCCATCTCAGCCTACGGGAGGACAGCAGCCTTTGTCCTCCGCACAGTTTCCCACTTGTCTTTTCCATTTAATATCACTGGGAAGTTTTTAACAAAGTTGTTTTATTAATGACACAGAGGTTTAATTTTAAGCAATGTTTCCATTATCAATCTAATTCCCAGCTCTCCTCCCACACAGAACTACCACACACTTTTGAAACTCATTCACATGCTTGTCTCCTAATGTGAAACATACCAAATCATCAATCTGACAATGAATGTCCTGTTACTCAAAAGCTGACGTTTGTAACATTTTTCATCCGCGCTGACATCGTTATCTTATGTGTCCCTGGTGTCGTGCAGAGTTTCTTTCCTTTCCTACTCACTCTTTATCAAAACCTTGTCATTTCCCAGAGGAAAACAGCAGACCCTGTCCTCCCATGTTGTTTTCCAAGAATAGACGACTCTCTTATCTAGTAATTGTATGCCTCTCAAAATTGCTTCCTACCCCCTACGGTTCCCATGTACCACTCCAGTTTCACTCTGTATTTCCAAGAGCCCACCCTGGATAATTTCATCTTGACTCAAAGTACAAATCGCTGGAGAATTTGTTTTTGATTCGTGAATAAAAGAACTAGGATCTGTATTCTTAACAAAGCATGACTCCATCTATTTTCATCATACAAAATGATTTTGATCAACATGGGAGTAAATCAATGAAACAATTGCCAAGGTTGTATCAAAACCATTTGAGAAACACAAGATTTTAGATTTTCAGAAATCATGGCTAACTTCAAAATAAGCTTTTAAGTTTCATTTTTTAAGTGTCCATTGGACCAATTGATGGAAAATGTGTGTTGTTTTAAGTGAGATAAAATCAGATTGAGTCAGAATTGATCAGCGTGATGAAAAATAATAAAAGAATGGAGTTCAGTTTGAAGTTTTCCTTTTGTGTGTTCAGTAAAGTCTTTCTTAGGACCCAAATGTAGAACTCAAGATACAAAGACACGATTTGACAGTTCACAGGAATGATTTATGAGTTTAAACTGAGGAGGTGAATGGACTAGGGTGTTTGGGGTGCTGGGGGGCAGAACAGGCAGTGGAGAGGTAGGAGGCACAGGCAAACAGGAGTTAGACAGAGACCAGAAAACAACAAGGAAAAAAAAATAAGGTGAACTGACGGTCTTGCGAGGAGTGAAGAGCCAGGGTATACATACTGCAGCACCTTGTAGATTTGATAAGGGGAGGTACGGCAGAGGAACGGCAGGAGCAGGGACCAGGAAGCAAGTTCCAAGGGTCCTGGTATTGTGTATGCTGGTACACTGGCATTGGCAGACTGATCGTCCTCAATTTGAATTGATGTCCAGAAAACACGAGATACTCAATTTTGTTTTGGAGGCCATATGATTCAGTGGGCAATAATCCTGTGCAGCCATGTTGGAAGAGTAGTTAACTGTCCACGGGGAGGGAGGATTTAGAGCTGTAAAGTGCAGGTGTACAGGCAAAGGTGACACAGGGCATGAGGATTATAAATCTAGTGGAGGGAAAAAAAAGGTCAGGTGGGCTGATCCTGGAGGACTGAGACTGTCAGGGACATAAAATGGACGATTATCCTGATCAGGACTGTCTGCTGCTGGGAAGCTCACATCTGTAATCCCCGATTTATAAATAGTTGGATCTCTCACCATCCAGCCTCAACTGATGAAGTTGGCCATGCTGCAGCACTCTCTGCCCACTCCTAAAACATGTGATTATCACTAAGGGAGGTGAATTAGAGTTTATAGCAAACATGTCATTTTGTCATTCATTAGTGTTTCCATGGGAATCCCAGAAGTAATATGCAGGGGCTGTTACACACTGAGATCCCAGCTCGTATGTTTCCTCTTGCGTGCCTTTATGTGCGGCAGTGCTGCTGGCAATTACAGCCCACAGGGCAGGTAAAGGCCTGTGTTGTTGCACGAGGTTGACAGAGCAGTAAAGCTCCGAGTTCAGAGGAGTGGGCTTTCCCCTCACCGCACAGCAGCCATTACTCTAAATCACCCCCCGCCCCTCTTTTCTCTCTGACCTCCGCTAGCATCCACTGACCTGGAAAATATCTGGCAAGTTCAAGCCACCAAGAGTGGCGCTGGCCCTCGCTTCGCCTGCAAACAGCAGAAATATTGAGCCAATTACAAGATTATTATCTGGTGGTAAGGGCAGGGGAACGCGGTGGGAGTGTATTTATGCCTGCCATGGCTCCCTGCTGGAGGAGGAAAAATGAATCAAAGGCTTCTTGGGGGGCGGGGGGCAGGGGCCGGGGTGGGGGGGTGGGGGGTGGTGGACAGAACTCATGCCCACTTGCCTCTGTGTCTTTACAACACCCGTCAATTGATAGACACTGGCCCCGATCCAAGGCCCTTTCTGAAAGGTCCAGGATAACACCAGGACACGGCCCATTCGGAGCTGATCGCTTGTTAGTTTTTTTACCCTTCTCTAATTCATATGTCATGCTGTCATATTATGTGTGCGCCCGATTTACAGTAAATAAGACCTTATGGCGCATTCATACTTTTCTGGCATTTAAATAACAGGCAGACATGAGTCATAGCCTGTATATGAGGGCAGAGTTGAGTTGGTTTGCGAGTGAAATTCGTTCAGTAGGGAAACGAAAGCAGTGATGCATCAGGCCCTTTATTCCGACGTGGTTACTTTATGGACAAGCCCACAAAGGACGCATTGAGTGATGTACTGCATGTAGCTGTGTACATTGGAGTTGGTTTTTTAATAGGGAATAGAGCTGCTTGAATGAGTCCTGGCATCTCTTTCCAGCTAGTTAGTTCCATATGAGAGGAATGACGTACAATTACGACATGTGTTATGTTTTGTCATGAACACGAGCTGTTTGTTTGTTATGTTCTAAACTTCTTAGTCATCATTTTTTCATCTCTCTCTCCAGTACTTAAATGCATGCCAAAGCAGGGAATTTGATTTAAAGGTAGGCCAGGGTTCATGTGCTATGTTTCTTATTTCAGTTTGGGTCTGTGTCTTGTTTCATGAGTGGATCCCGCTGCCTGTGTTTCATGCATCAGTGTGCTTAGGGAGTCGTATTTTAGCAGCACGATGAAGACATCAAAGCAAAATCTGGAACTGCAGTAAATCTCAAGCACTTGGACGGTTTGTCATCTGTTACATCACCTACCCTGCCAATAAAGTTTCATTAGAAAGCACCGCATGCTTCTGCTGTAGAATGGAAAGAAATACCCTAGTGTAGTTCACGTACTTTAAAACCAAGTATTTCTTGTGCCTTTGCCCAACTAAAACTTAAAAGCTGAGAACTGAAGTTCTTTTCTTTTATAACACTGGTGTGCATTAGACACTTAAATGTTTGGACTGTAACTAAAGATTATTTTCACTACAGATTAATCTACTGATTACTTTTTTCTCATTATTTTTCAATCATTTAATTCATATAATGTCAAGAAATAGGAGAAAAAAATAAACTTTTCATTTCCAAAAGCCACGAGTGTCATCCTCAAAGTACTGGTCCAGTCTAAAACTACCTTGGGCTCTGGGAATTTGTTTTCACTCATTTTTGACATTCTGTATATTAAAGGGGAAGTGCTACCCTCTACACATTAAAGTCTGTTTGGAGATCATGCAGAGTAATACAACATATGTGAAAAAGTATGAAGCCTTTTGTGGCTCCAGAGGGAGCTGTCTGTCTGATACATAACTGATGTGACTTGAGTCAGCGTCGGTGAAATGAAAAATATAAATCTGGGGGTGTGGAGTTCGAGAGAAGTGAGCTAACCAGACTTCTGTAGCCCAATCTGTTTGAGGCTAGCAGTTTGAAGCTACATTAGCCACTACTAGCAAGACACCCAAATCTTGCACTGTGGGTAATGTAGGCACCAGGTTTTGATGAGGAAGATGATGTGCAGAAAAGTCTGGGGGGTGCAACCAGTATCTTTTTCATATGACTGCACTCTACAGATGCACCTGAAACCATTCTCCCAATAACTATAAAATTTACATCAACCTGAACACATGAGTACTTCCAAACATGCCCGTCTCCACGACCCCGAAACTCACCCCCGACCCCCCACCCCAACTCCCGCCCCCCACGCCATCGAGTGCCCTCACACCACCGCTGTGAGTGCATCGACCACAGAACAACCTCGACACATGACATCAAATATGGATGCTTCCTTTAGTACAGGCTCATTTCTTTTTTATAACACAATAATGTTCTCTTTTGCATGATAAAGTTGTGGTACTGTTAGGGCTGTTTGAGAGGTCTAGTGGTTCCCAAATCAGCATGTTGCCAATATAGGCAGGAAGACATGCAGGAAGACTACCTGCATGCCTGCGTCAGGGATCCTCCATTTATCAATAATTAGTCTCCATGTTCTTTGTTATTGACTTGTCAGCTTACAGTAGTAGCCACTGCCTTCCCAAATGACATTGGGTTTGTTTTAAAGCACCATTACAAAGCCTCACTCTGAACACTTGGGGGTGATGGGGCAGAGCTAATGTGAGAGGAAAGGAGCCTTGTCCATGTTCTTACACAGCTGTAGGAGAGGTCGCCAATACTGAGAGCACTTGGAGTGGGGGTCAGGTTATGGTCAATGTTGCCAGCGGATGTCGAGACATCAGTGCACCTGTGTTGCCGCTCTTGCTCTTATCGACCACTTCCCCCCCCCCCCCACTTGCCCTTTGTGCTGACCCTGTGATCTGTTCCTTGCAGAGAAAACCCACTCAGGATACTCAACCACACATAAACTGGATGTGTTTGACACTAGCCTGAATGTGACTTATAGCTTTTAGATCTGTTTTTTTTTTTTTTACTTCTACAGGCTCAGCCCAGCAGCTGTTTGCAGCCTGAAACAACCACAGGGAAAACTGGCAAAGACAGACTTTGTGCTGTTACCTAGAAATCCATGACTCCTGACATAGTTTTTACTTGGGCATTCAGTCCCAAATAATTTGGTTCATCTTGCAAAGGTCCTCCTGGCTGAAATCAGACTGACCGCCCATGAATAGGAATTATGACTCCAGCGGAACAAAGGAGAAAAGTACTGTGATGTTGATGGAGGGACATGGAATGGTGAATGGGTCCAAGGTTAGACCAAAAGTCATTTATAACATCTATAACTTATAAACTATTTTGTTTTAATTACTAAACAGTGTCCGTCAGAGATGCTTTTACTAATTTTGCCAGGTAATTTGTGCAATTTGACAGCGGAGCTTATATGTATGTGTCATCCTGGATGGGTTACAAATAATGTATTTTTGTTCAGCTGTTTGGGATCAATCATTCATCACAACAGCTGGTGTCTTCACAGAATCGCTCTGTTTGTGTAAGCTTGCCTCAACAAGCGTCTACGGTGTCCTCTATCATTTCATTCTGTGTATATTGGGCGCGCTGTTTATTAACCTTTTCTCAAGGCAGAAAAAAAGGAGTGCCATCACATCAGAAAAAGACTAAGCTGGTAGGCAGAAGCTGCACTTTGATTGTGTGCTAGTGCTTGTTAGCGCCGCGATCATAAACAGACTGAAGTCTCGAGCACTCTCCGATCTTCAGAAATTTCAAGTTTCCCTTTTTCAGGGTCTCGATAGTTTCTGTCACGGCGGCAGACTGTATCCTGGGAGCAGCCTGGGCCACTTTGTCAGTGGCGGTCCACGACTTACAAAGCAGCAGCCAAGCAAATGAATAATTGGCGCCTGCATTCTGTGCTTTGAATTTTAAAGCTGTATTCTGCAGAGGCTCTAAATGGCAGGGAGGCGGCGTTAATCATTCATGAGCTGCTTTTACCCGCTTTGTGGGTCACTGTCCTGAAGGCGGGTGGGCAGAGGAAAACTGGAAGAAAAGGGGAGGCTGGAGCAGAGAGATTGGCATGGCCGAATGGATGTAGCTTGTTTCCTTTCAATTTTGTGAGAGTTTGAGGCGAAAAGAAAAGGACCGGGCAGAGATGAGAAATTTGCCATCGAATATTACACCCTCAGGGTTTGCCTATTTGGACCTGTTTTGCTCTAAATACACTTTCAACACTGAGGATTTAATTTCAATGCCATCTAAAATACCAGTCTATGTCTGTAGTGACCAAGTATGTTCAGATTTAACAAAGAGTGAACTTGTTTCTAACACCCTCTAGACACAGCAAGTCCTCAAGTCATGTTTCAAATAAACGGTTTTAACCATATGTACAGTTGCAGAAAAATCGCAGCATCGAAACACTTTCCTGATGTTCTTCCGCAATTTGTTGCAAAAGCAAAGAAGAGGAAGGTGATCAATTATCGCGAGACCCTCAGGTATCAATGTTCATAGCCAGCACTACCATAGTGTTGGGTATAGAGATTAGCGTTCTTCTTTTGCGCCATGAGAGTGAAATACCCTCTTTCAAATGCACCGAGAGTCCATTCTTGATTTCATAAACCCTCAGGCTACATTAAGAAACACTTGAGGCAGCATCTGCATACTATCACTGCAAGAATGTCTTTATGTCCAGAGGCGAGCCTGAGTGTGGTGCCGTGCAAAACTGCACAAATCGACATTTGGTCACCACAGTAGAATCGAATAAATAAACTACTGTGACAAGCTGTTACGGTGTTATTCTTGATTGATTGATTGAATTCAGGGTTTTTGATGACTTGCTTCAAATTCTTCAGTTGTAATCATTGTGTAATAAGAGAGGTTGTACAACTGTGTCAGTTGCTCAGTGTGCTTCAGTCAGAGGTAGAAGGTAAAACAAATATCTCACTTCCTTTTTTCCTCCTTATACTTTTTTCTTCCTGCAGGAGCTGATGCCCAAGACTCTGGAGGGTCAGATCACCATGGAGAAAACGCCCAGCGCTACTTTGTGACCAGAGAGTCGGCCCGGTCTCCGCCATGTCCCGGACACCAAGCTGATCGTGGTGGTGAGGGACCCAGTCCTCAAGGGCTATCTCAGACTACACACAGACACTGTCCAAAGCCGAGCGAACCTGCTGAGGCTCACCTTCAAAATAGGACTACAGGGCTCATAGAGCACCTCGTGGGCATGTCCAGATGGCATCATAAACTTGGACCGGCTGCAGTGCTTCCCCATGGACCAGATCCACCTGTTTGTGGCCAGCGCCCGGTCAGCGACCCGGCCGGAGAGCTGGAGCACGTGCAGGACTTCCTGGGAGCTCAAGAGGATCATCACAGACAAACACTTTTACCAACCAGACCAAGGGTTCCGTGCCTCAAGAAGGCAGAGGCAGCAAGCCCCACTGTCTGGGCAAAACAAAGGAGGACCCATCCCAACATTGACCACCTGAGGTGGTGCAGAGCTCTGAGGACTTCAACATGAAGTTCTACCAGATGACAGGGCGGTTTTTTGGCTGGGATGACTGAATGTGGCTCTGTGACACTGAGGACTGTTGGAAATACTACGTCAGACTATTAAGGCCATGCTAGGAGGAAAAAAGCAAGAGATGTTGGGAATAAAGTCACAATATGTCAAGAAAAAAGTCATAATGTTACAAGAAAAAAGTTATAATTTTAGTCAAAAATATTTTGTAAATGTCCTAACACTCAAGAAAAATAGCTGTATTTACTAAAAGTTAGGCACAAATAACCTAATCTAGCAAATTATAACATTGTGGTTGTTGTCTGAAAACATTACCTTTTCTAAAAATAAAAAGATAAACTTTATTTTGATGATATTATGATGTTTTCTCATAAATGTATTATTCCATTATTTTAATATTTTTGTAACACTTAAGGTTTATTCTGGTAGAATTATAAGAATTATTTTATTTAATTTTGTTTGTTTTAAATTTGAAACATATACTACTATATCTATACATAGATATACTGTACATTGAAATGTTGTGATTATATTCTCAAAAACTGAGAATTAAGTGATAATTTTACAAGAATATATATATATAGATATAACAGCCAGAATATTAAAGTGCAAATATGTGGGTTTTGTTATCAAAATAGGAAGAAAATATATCCAAAAATCATGACTTTAATATTTTATATTATTGTCAATTTACTAAAAATGTTGACTTTACATTGATAACTTTTTCAGAAATATTCTGACTTTATTCTTAAAATCATTTTTTCTCCAACTGTGTCTGTATTACTCTGTCGTAGGAGTACGGCCTCAGCACTAACCCTAAGCAATATGTGGCTGGAGAGGAGACAAGAGAGAAAGAGGCCCAGTCTCTCCTCAGTGGCACCCCAGATATGCAATCTTTCACTGTTACATTTCCCATCATCAGAGCTGCCTCTAATCCACAATCATGGAGATGTTTTTCTCTGAGAAAAGACGATTGAGTTGCTGAAGGATTTGCATCATATCTCCCTGCACTATCTGAAGAAACAGTTTGTTTTTTTTTGTTGTTGTTGTTTAGTTTAAAGTCCTTGGCTGTGAGACAGTACTATTGTATGCAGTGCTTCTTTAAGAAGATGGGTGAAATCACATTGTGTTCAGGGGCTTTTGATAAAAGCTCTTACGGAGTGATTCAATGCCATATTTTACACATACATAGCTGCTTTCAAATTTTCTAGCAAAAAGAATATGAAAAGATAAAAATATATGTATTTTTGAAATGTATTTATTCAAGAAGTACACAAGCAGTATGTATGTATTTTGAATAACTCCTCAGTGATTATTTGCTCTTTTATTATCGTGCTCCCCATGCCTTTAGAGTTTTGTTTGTTTTATGCTGAACACTAAAAAACAAGTTATCCTCATTTTACTTTCAGGTCATCCGTTCTAATATATATTTACTATACGTGGACAAGTGTGTGAACACTCGTCTCCACTTAGCTTTCAGTTCCAGAGCTGTGACTTTGTTATTTCAAGGGTTGCCCCCCACCCCCCACCTTCAGTTAATGACGTTACAGGCAAAGATAGCACTCACTGTTATTCAAGCAACAGCGACTCTGGCGGAGAGGAAGAGACCTCCAGAGGGCCTTCCTAAAAACTGTGACTCAAATTTCCTCAACATGCCTCCTCGTGAATTGAATACACTTGATGTCACTGGCCTTCTTTGCCTCGAGGCGACGCGTGTGTGTGTGTGGAAGCCTTTTTAAACCCAGGGAGCATGAGAACAATGGCTGAGTTGTGTTCCTAATTTCTGTCTGCTTGTATTGTTAGCCACTTTCTGAAAGCAGATGTTCCTCAGAAGACACAAAATCAACAGTGTGTTTTTTGGTGTGAGCAACAGAGAAGAACCTAATATAGATTTTTGGGGTTGATTGTGTTACCAATCTAACTGTACTGTTCTGACTGTTGTTTACTTCAAGTTGTTGGAATTTTTAAGGCACTCGTTGAATAAAAGATGTATATGTAAACATTTTATTTACACTGGCCTTTATACTGTATATTTTTTTGTATGCTGTTTTTCATAGTAATGATTCAACCTCAAAAATGTAGGCAATAAGTGCAACAGGACACCACATCCACATTGCCAAGGAGAGAACATTAAAGTCATTACAGTGCAGCTCACGCGTCTAACAAGCTCAGCTTCCTGCAGAATCATAACAGCACTTCCCTGTTCCTCTCCTATCTCCACTGTTACACCTTCACATATTGTCTCTGCTTATCTCCATCCAGCCTCCAGGGCAGAGTGTCAAAGGAGGCATTGAGGATTTTATAAGGTACCTGCAATCTGAAAGCCTTATTTTGGATCTCCTGGCAGCTCCTTGGCAGTGTCAAGTCTCAGAGGTACAAGTTTTTGTTTTGTTTTTTTTTTTTTTTTTTTGTTTTTTTTTAACAGGGGGACATTGTCAAGGATGTTTGAGTAGAAACTTTCTGGGCTTCAAAATGCAGTCCTGGCTAATGTGTAGAGTTTAATCATTTATTCACAACATACAACCATACTGAAACAAACCATCAAAGCAAAAATTCAGATATTCTATTACATAAACTTATTATTTCAGACTACATGTTTTAATCACATGTTCTGCATGGCCAAAACATAGCACTTTATTATGCCCACACTATATGGTCTGATCAAACAATCGCAAGGTGCTGGATGGAAAATCAAACCACCAAAAATGTGAAGAGGGCAAAAACAACTTGAAATACAACAACCAAATGTAGATCAAAAATCACATAAGTCATTGTAAAACTTGGTTGTTTCAAGTTCTTGCCTTCCTCACATGGGCATGCTCTGTCCCCCATGTGTGAGCATCAGGCAGTGTTGTCCAGCTTTGCTCTGACTGGCCCAGCCTAAGAACAGATTGACCCTCAATCATGCTGATCTCAATCACCTGTGTGATGAATGTGTTGGTGTCTATATATTGCTTGTTCTGGTTCGTGATGGACCATCTCAAGTACATCGAAACGTTGCTCAATTTAAGTAGGTGGAAGCTACTAGTAGGTTGTGCAGATTTTTTGTCAGATATTTTTCCCTTAACATTTTGTACAGTGACAACTCCCAGGAAATGTTAGCCAAAAAAGAGAAAGGCAGCAATACTTTGTGCAATTCATCTTTGAACAGGGAGCCTGAAGGAACCTGCAGATAGCTGATGTGGGCAGCATGGTCCTTTTTGCTGCAAAGGTTTTATGTTTTTAGCAATCCAGTCTCAGCCAAGACTGTAAAATTACAACTTAAATAGCATTAAAACAAACCCACTTCACTTTATAAAGGATCTTTTGACAGCTGCCAGGTGGGAAATCTGCTCCAAAAAGTCAGATCATCGATCATTCGGGCAGTTAATCAGGTACTGTGATCACCTCAAAGTGAATGTGGTGGAAATTTGGCTTGACTCTGAAATTAGCTGGCATTAAAATCAAGATTGATCTGTTTAAGTGTCTGCCCAGCTTTAAAGAAGTAATTTGCCAGTGATGTAGACACAGTACAAAACCCTTCTTGGATAGCGGTCCAAAAGCTTCTAAAGAAATGAAGTCGGTGTAGGTGCTAAGTGCTTATTCATGGTGATGTTCAGTCTTACAAACCACCACTTTTTAGGCCTGTCAAATTATTTGCCCACTTAATGCCACTGTGCAATCTACTGGCATATATACCAATATATTCTTATATATTACCTTCCCCTGATGATGGTTCTGAAGTCAAACTGAAAGCTTTAAACAGCAAACTGTCACTGTAGTCTACATGTAAAAGTGTATATGCAGTAGAGTATATCAATCACAGCTTGTATCTGAAGGGATAAGCCGTTACTCTTCATGTGTTTTTCTTCTTTTCACCCCATCTCCATCTCCATCTTTTTTTTTCCCTCCTCCACTGCACCTGTATGTTTTTCTTAGCCAAAGGAATCCCCTGGCCTTTTCCTCCTGCAGTCTGCTGACTGATTTGAAAAATGACACTGACAGGCACTTAGTAGATGAACCACGGTGAGAGGAGGAAACCTGTTGAAAGTCTGTGAGTTTTTGAAGCTCATTCGCGCTTAGTCATCTGCATGCTAAAATGACGTGACGTTTACAACCTGCAAGGAGTCGTGGGAGCCGAGGGAGTCAGAGGTCCGTTGTCCATTTGTTGACTTGTTCAATTTGCTCGTTATTCCTTCCTGAGTGGGCCAGCAGGGCCTCTTCAGCGACGGTTACTCACAGTAATAAACAGAGACAGTTTTCATCCTCCCGCTCAATTCTCTGAAGGGCAGCTAACTATGAAAGAGAAAATGGAATGTCAACATCTGCTGCGGGACAGCGGACAGACCACCACTGTCAGAGAGCATTCAGCTCAGTACCAATGGCACAGACCTGGGAAGAACTTGAAGTCCCATCTATTGAAAAACTGCTAACTGCATGAGGTGGGGTTTTTTGAGGGTGGGGCGGGCCACTGCAGAAAGACAGGCATTTCTGGTAGCCTTTCAAAACTCTTTGATCTGCTTTTTCTCTCTTATATTTCCCCCCCTTTTTTTGCTTCTTTTACTCATTCCATCAATATGGTATCACTCACCCTCACAAACCTCGACATATATATAGACGCAGAAACACCTGTGTAAAGTCACATGTTCACAATTAGCTTGCGTCCACCCGGTTGTAACTCCAGCTAAGCTACCAAAACTTCCACTCATCCAGACCCCCCTCTCCTTACACGCAACTCTGAGCCTGTTTTTGCACACACAGACGTTACAGAAGTGCAGCGAAAGATGGGCGTGGGCTGAACGATAACAACCGCCGGCGCTTTAGAAAAACATGGTTTCTGAGTGTGTGTGTGTGCGTGTGAAGTGCCCTGGGCATCATAAAGGCCATGTAAAACGATGAAGTAAAGGGATCAGAGAGATTGCTTTGAAGAGGGAGGCAGCAGCGAGAGCATTTGCGCACACTTAGAATCGTTTGTGCACCCCCCACACACACACACTCCAATGCACATGATCACATGCACATACATGCATATGTGGCTTCATGCCGTCATATACATACAAAGTCGTTCACACATACTGACCCACTGATTTCCACGCACACAAACACAGTCGCCACCCATTTCTGTCCCATGGGGGGACATGGAGGGGATCAGACCTCTGTTTTCTCTGGATCCCAGAGGAGAAGCCTTTAATCCCTGGCCTAGTCTGAGCAAATATCTCCGCCAGACACGCTCCACACACACAGGCGTAATCAAAACAGCGGGGATGACTGAGCACTGTAATTTCAGTTTGGCTGTCCCATGTACTCTATTATCTTAAGGAGATCTTCAAACAAAGCAGCATTCAAGTGTTCGTCAGATTAACGCTGTGTTCAGATGTAACCAAGATACCTGTGTTTTATCCTCAGGTCTCAGAGCAGGTAAACATATGCATTTACATTAAACACACAGCATAGCGCATAGTAGTCATCACATTAGTTTTTCTGATCAAATGGGAAAGAGCGACTGTTATTCTCTGTGGAGGATTCATATTCGAGGAGTTTTCATTTCTATATTCCATTTGAACTAAAGCAGATTTTCCTCATCGTGACAGAACAGAGATTGTGGCCTGCAAAGATGTACAGAGAGAAATGTTCAGCTATACTGTGACAATTGTTGGTTTAAGTTTAAAGACGCGTTCTCATGAAAATGACCAATTGTTTGTTCATGATGAAAAGAACATTCCACCAATGGATGTATACTAAGTAATAAAATGAGGACTGCTCTTTGAACTATCACTTCTGTGCCGTGCAGCAGACAACACCACAGTGTAATTAAGATTGTCTGAGGCAGGACTCTTGAACATGTGTGTTTTCCAGAAGCTTTCAGTTTCACACATCTCATAGAAACCTTCTTCAAAGAGCTGCTGCTTTCAAGGGTGATAGTGATCCTGACACGCAGTTAAAGATGTGTTCATGTTAAGCTCAAATTTTCCTTCTCCTGGATGACAGGGTGACAGAACTCTAAACAAAAGGCAGTAGATCGTCTGAGGGTAGAGTCAACGTCCTCAAGGGAGAGAGAGGTTTGCCCTGTTAGTGGAGGAGCTCTGTAAGAACTGCCACTCAGCACTGGAACCTTTTAGTCAGACAATCACAAGTGTTTTTTGGATGTATCAGGTTTTTTGGAGAGTTGGGTGAATTGTGGAAATGTGTTGTGCAATGTTCATGTTACTTTGTTATTTTGGATATCGGCTTAAATGTACTAAATGAATAAACATCTAATGAACTGGGATACTATAGTAATAAACAATTAGTTCATCAGTCAACTCCACAGATGATGATGCTTTGATCAACAAATTTCATAAATGAGTCTGTATGGTATTATTTGTTGTTGCTGATAAAATCAAGCAAATATATCGCAAGCTTTGTAGTTCTTCTCTCAAATTTACGGATTTGCTACTTCCTTTGCTCATTGTCTGATCACAAAGCAAGAGCAGGGCGTTGACTCGCTCTGTCTAATTCAAAATCCACCTACAAACAGGTCTAAAACCTCAAATTTAAAAGTATATGGACATTTTGGGAATTTTGTTTATTCGCTTTCTTACCAACATTTAGACAAAGAAGATTGATGCCACTCATGTTTGCACACTAAATATGTAGCTGAGAGGCAATTAGCTTGGCTTCACATAAAAGACTGGAGACAGAAACAGCTAGCTTCTTGACTAGCCGGTTTAAAAAATCCACTGACCAATAGCTCTTTAAAACATTATTTTAATCATGGATAATCTGTTGTTTGTCAAGACTATAGTTACAGCACATAATTTCTGCGAAACCTACAAATAGTCATTTGTTTACAATTTGGTTTTAGGGAGAAATAAGCATGTAATACACTTGTAAAATGTCTATTCTTTTGATATTTTTCTTGAGCAATGGTGGATTATGATTTTTCATTTTTCTCCTCAGGTTTAGACTACAGCAATAATAAAACTCCTGCATATGTTTTGCTTTCACTCTTCGCACCCTACTTTTTGTTATTAATTGATTTCCAGTGTCATTTTGCAGCCAGTTAAACAGTGTAAATTAGCATTATAAAATAGCGGAGGGTGAGACTGTACAAACTAGTCTATTAGTTATTTCCAGATGGTAAGGGAGGTTCCAGAGACAGGGGAGTTAGATAAAGAGCACTAGGTAGTTTTAGAGAAATTAGCCTGTATTTTACCTGAAACAAATAGCTCTAAATAAATCATCACCCTTGTTCCCATTCACTGCACGTACTCTGTTTGCCTTATGAATAAATGAGAACTAGCCCCTGTTTACCTCCTACTCATTTACAGACACTGGCCAGCATCATGCTCAGAGGCCCTCACACACACACACATAGGCTGCATTATTGCTGAAAAACTCACAGACCTCTCTTTAAACCTTGGCTCACTTTGAGAACGCGTTTCCCTCCTCAAATACTCCCATGGCCTCCAGGCACAAGATGCAAAACACTTAACAAACAGACGCATATACAAGCATAATCATCTCACATTCATGCAATCAAAAAGTTTTTTGTGTGGTATTATTCACACAGCTGTATAAATTGAAACCCACGTTACACACTGTGAAAAAGCAGCTGGGTGTAATTGGCGCTGTCAAGGTGCCACAGTGCTGAGGCGAAGGACAGCATGCAAACACAGAAGAAGAAGAAAAGTCAAGGCTGGCCAGTAATTATCACCCAAGGCTATAGCTGCAGAGGCAAAGTGTTACTGGAGACCCAACATAATGAACTGGTCTGGGAGAGAGCAGTGAAATATTACAGGCAGATTCTTCCATCCAAGACTATGTATTTTGGTGGAGCAGGTCCGCTTACCTTTAGGATTGATGTAGAGATAGGCGGCAGGCGATAATCTGAGCTGTTGGTCTCTGCTGCAGTAGTGAATGGCGGGTATACTGGTCCAAATGAATTAGATTTAGTCTGATCGCTTTTCAACCTGTTTTGGGAGCGGTGGAGGGTTGTTCATGCTGAGAACCTATGACATATAACACTGTGCGTGTTTGTCTGGCGTCACTCCCATTCATCACTCCACCCAACTTGGAGTTTCGCCACTCCTTCATTTAGCCTTTTAGTTAGATCTGTCTTGCTCTGACAAATGAAAAGTGCCATAGGGGTCATTACGAAGTATGTATGAGCTCTGCTGCTACAAACAACAAGGAGCCTGCGCTCATAAATGTAACCCAACTATGGCGGTTTGTTACTCTTTTCCAAAGGGTGTGTTGCCATGAAATTTGCATGTAACAGGTGATGGTTGTTTCTGGGGATGCAATCAGCGATGCTTTGTATGGAGGATCAGATGTGCTGCTGTCAAATGTTTCCTTACACTGACTGTTATAAGGTACATGAGTGTGATGTGTTGCTGCCCACAATGCTGCCTGGCCTTTAAAAACAGTCATAAACCTTGTGGACGTTCCTGACATGGTGCTCTTTCTCAGCATGCTTCGTGGTCACGCTGGTTCTTGGTATTTGTTTAACAAAGCCTCAATGAGATTGAAACACTTTTCAAGCATTTTCTAGCCCCTAACAAATTGCAACAAGTACAAAACACAAAGACCAAATTAGTGTCTTCAAAATCATATGAATTTGCACAAAGGCTGGGACAAGTCCCGAATCTGGTTTGATTATAAAATTACTGGCCATGCTCACTGTTGAAACCAGTGGGGTTCCGCCATTGACAGCGACAGCTGCCTCAATTTTCTGTTTCTCCTAATGGAAATGTGGCTGTTGCTGCTACCTGAGTAGATGATACCCACAGTGGTTCTCCAACATTGCATGCTTGCCCTGTGGCCACAGCAGGCTACAGAAACCACTGAGACAATACAGCCATTGTTGAGAACAAATTTTATCTGTCTAGTTCCTCAATTACACAATAAGCGACATCAGCCAAAGTTTGACCAAAGCAGCAGTGTGCTGCATGACTATACTATCACTTTAAGTGAAAAGGACATCACTGGCATTTGCATCCTTATCCGTGTGTCGTATACCTGGTCCGTGTGTGTCGATCGCGTCCAGGTGGATGGCGGCGGAGGGGCTCAGGTGTGTCGTTTCAAGCAGCAGCTGGTGGCGAGCTGGCGAGTCACCTCAGGGACCTGCCCTCGTCACCTACTCCCGGACTCCGCTCCCACACTAACCCTGTCGCCGATCATCTGATCTCAGCTCTGCATGCTGGGAACAACGGCTCTGCCGCGCGACAATGAATGTTTTTAATTGCTCCAGGGACGATGTCCTCGCTCTCAAAGTGATGGCGGCTAAAATGTGTTTCGTTCCAGTCGATCTGTGAGACGGGCGTTTCAGGCATTCGGGCGATGTAGCCCTCAGAGGCACAGTGATAATTGATCACATTGTGGAGCCCTGTACACACACAATACGAAGGCCATGTGGGTGAGTAGTGTTACTTTTAGTCACATTGCAGTGTCAAAAGCCTCATGCAGGGGCATGATTAAAATAACAACCAGTGGAAATACATCCTCAGATGTGAGCAGAAACCTTAGAAAATCCCAGCCTGACCAGTAATCAAAGTGTGGCATCAAGACAAAAGGTAAAAGGCCTAGTTAATGCATGTTTGATATTGATCTTGAAAAAAACAAACAACACTTCAAAAATGTTGAATTATTCCTTTAAGTACAGTTCTCAACAGCTGTGGTGGTAAAACTATTCTAAACTAAGAGGTTGTAAACGAAAGAAAACATAAAGGTGCTTAAAACATTCAAGTAATACACCACAGTGTACAATACATCCTGGTCTTTATTTACTTAACCTTCTCTTGTCTGTCTTACAGAGCTATTTGCAGAATGACAAATACTTTCCCGTGTTCCCCCTCTCTTTGCAAGCCAGCCTGGAACATGCAGTGCTAGCCATACGATAGGTGCTCACGACTGACTACAAACCATGACTCTTTATGGAGCGTGTTACACCTGACCAAGGAGGTTTATATCAAAGTATAGATTTCAGTTTCTGCTATTGTGGACTGTCGCTCTCCATCACTCCCACAAGTCAGCATGGTTAGAATCCCAACACAGATGCATGTCAGGCCTCAGGTTTCAACTTTCTGCCAAAAAAAAATCTGGAGGATTTCTTTCTTCTGCATAAACAGATCCATTGAAATGAATTGATTTTGTTCAGAAAGTTAATTATAACTCTCCAACAAAGTATTCTGTTAGTAGGAGTTTATACACGTTTCTGGCTTTCTTCTATTTTTTATTCTGTTTTTTTGGTTTCATATGACTCCTTTAACCTTATATTACAATTAGGGCATGTACCATAAAACACTGCATGTATCAGAACTGTTCAGTGCTGTCATACAAAAGAAAAACATTCAACGACTTATTGTAGTTGTTAATAATGAGAAACAGGGTTAATTTGTTTGGCCTCTTTTCCTTTGCTGTAAATTTTCACATTAAATAACAACATAGACAGTATGACACAGCCATGAAAGAATTCAGAGTTTATTATTATTGTAGCTCCAAAGGGTCAAAGACTTGGAAGAAAAAGAATTAACTGGATAGACATTCTTTTAGTACTTGTTCAATCAGGACTTGGTCTGTCCATTCCAGAGTGGAAGGTTCAGGGAGGATACTGTATATGGCACAAATTAAACAGGCTTTATATGGGTTTTCAAGCATAGCCTCTTCAGCTCACCAAGGAAATTGGGTTTGTGACCCGAAAAATACTTTCCTCTGCTTTGTTAGCCGTCACAGACACACAAACTTTCTCTTTGAAGGCTAAACAGGCGAAACGAAGGAGGATTAGCTGTTCTGGGAGTTATAGGCCCAGATCCCTGTACCGCCCCCCTGAAAATGTGTCTGCAGGGCCCAGGAGCTTTTAACCTTTACAGCTGCTCTAGCTGATTCGTAAGTGACGGTGCTCTTGTGTCAGTGTTGCTTGCATCAATACTGCACTGGCCACTTTCTGAGATATGGAGCCTGTGCTTTTGTGGGAGGTAAGTCGACATCTTCACCTGTAGGTGGAGAGTTCCCTTTGTCAGAGGAAAGGAAAGGGAGGAAATGAATCAGGGGAGTCCCATTTATAGCAAGTAAATGGAGAAGAGCCTGCAGTGTTATTTTGGCCAATGTGCTATGTCAACAACAGGAAGAGGAAATTATGTTTTCCATTAAGTCATCCTACAGTTTGGGAAAAAGCGTCCAATTAAACAAAGCTGGGATGCTCTTACTCTACAAGCAACATGACAATGTGGAAACTAAAAGTTAGTTGCATTTGTTTTTAGTTGTAGTAAGTCTCTGGCTTGCAAATATTTTTCCCTAATCACAGTCAGCTACGTGAGTGTCAAGTCATCCTGAGCCAAATATTGAGCTCACTAGTAAATGGTCGTGGCTGGAATTCTGAGACAAGAGAGGTTCAGACAGCAACAACAACAAAAGTCTCAATTCCAGGCGTGAACAGAGTTCTGTAATGTCAATTATGAGACAAGAGACACACCTGGCGGCGTACCACATGGCTGACAAACTCACAAACATGTTTATTTGATAAGATTTTGAAATGGTTCATTTCACTCCAGGACTTGGGAGAGCAGGAGGAGTGTTTCCAAACAAAGATGTCTCGTCAGTCAGTGATCTGGCACAGGAAATGGGACATAGTGCATGGAAATGAGCATGTATTTTGGGACACAGGCAGCATTTGTCTTTGTTATTTTGTATCAAGCGTGTAAACTAGCGGTTTCAGTTTGCCTCAGATCAGGAATATGAAGGTGGCTAGATAAGAGGCTTAATAATGAGGTTTAATGTGGGCACTAAATAATTATATTTAATGTAGAGATGCTGTTGTTTTTGGGATGTGGATGCAGCATAACTGCCTAAATGTGTGATACCTGCAAGCTGCTTAATTTCAGATTACACTATTATATACAATTTAGGCTTAGATTGTACCTTACTTAACAAAATATACACTTATTAAAGGCTGACAAACGAAGGTTTAGGATCTCCAAAAAACTCAAAACACGCCACTTTGTTGTGAACAAAAGACTGAAGTTTAGCCAATGTTCATGACAATCACACATTAGGTAGCCTACGATGTCTAACGTAGCAGTTCATAACTCGCCATGCACCTCAGCTAACGTGTTGTCAAATACCACAGAGAAGCTCTGAAAACAGGCATTAAAGTAGCTAAATCCCCCAAGTAGCTGTGTGTAGCATGGTCTCTGAAAGAGTGTCAACCGTTTATGAAACCTAAGCACTTCTTGATCAAAGGCTTTCAAGAAGACTGCGGTGAATGAGGAGCCTTGGAATTCTCAGTTGATTACTTTTTAGCTTGGTCAAAGAGAAGAGTGTGTGTGTTCAGTGTCTCTGAAGACAGGAATCTTTCACCAGGGAGTGCGGATTAACATCAAATCAGCCCTTCAATCAATAGGGTGACTGGAGCGATAGAAAATATCTGCACCTGCCAGCGCATGGTAGATTTAAGCAGCTTTCTCTTTAGGCGCCAACCTAATTTACACACTGTATTACAATCTCACAAAAATAAGGCAACACTTAGGAATGTCAAAGGATGCAGTAGTGATGATGTGTAATTATTAACAAGATCCTTACATTCAGCAGAGAGTTTATGCTAACCATTTTTTTAAAATTGACGCTTTATTTGATTTTTACTGCATTCCTCTACTGTCCCTTTTTAAGTGAGCAAAAAATTATTTAACGCTGTTTCTTCTGACTCGAGAGCTGGGCACTGCACAGCTCCTGACGGTAGCACAACCACGGTGAGTTTGTGTTTCAAACTTGACCCCCTGACTCTCCAGCAGAACCCACGACCTTCTAAGCTGACCCATCCAACAAACTAATTTGTCAACAGTGACCTTTCAGGTCGAGACCAGTGGCTGACTGCTGGCTGCGCTCTTTGGTGGCTCTCCACTCCTGATAACAGAACTTTGTAAATACTTAAGTGGGAGAAAAGAGGCAGAGTCCTTGTTTGAGCCATAAATGTCGCTGCTGCCTCTGTTTTAACCATGTTTTGGTCCCAAGGGAGTTAATGTGGTGTTTTAACATTAAAGCACACTACCTCAACGCTATATAGCATGCTGTCATGCTGCTGGTATTTCTACTATAACTGAAGTCGCTATCCTTTTCATAGGTGGATAATTGGGACAATTCGCACATAATTTGAACAGTTTAAATTTTTCATACATCAGGTTCAAAGTATAGTGGTGGATGGGTCATGAGTACAGTCACCAGAGTGACAACTTCAAACAAGTCCCATCCTTTTTCATGAGATCAACATCAGATATTGCATGTGTCCAAGGCTGAGACCATTTCGTAAGGCAATGTTTCTTTTCAATAATTTTAGAGGCCTGATGGTAACCAATTTTATTTCATGTCCTAGCATTTATAAGTCATGATGTTCAGCTCTTAATAACGTTACTACTTACAATAACACACTAAAGTTTTGTAAAAGAAGGACTGACTGTAGATGATGCTTAACTAAAACTCTCACGGCATCCATTAGTAATGCTGACAATATATGACAGTTAGGATAAGAGTGTCTCATATTTTACATAAAAAAGGTATTCATTTCTGATTTTAATTATGTATTTATTACATTCATTATCAACTATTTATATGAAGGATTTTGTCTTCCAAACCACTAACCTCTTCACTTTTTAAACCCTGATGTTCTTTCTTGTGTTATATGGTGAAACTTTTAACACACTGAAATTTATTTCTTTGGTGTCAGTAAATGGCTGCAGCTACTACATTGGTCATTCCAGCATCTGAAGTTATGATTGCGGAAAATACATTGATAAATACTTAAAATGTCCATTTAAGTGTTTATATTTATTATAATCAACAAAATATTATACCAGTTAGAAAGCTAAATACTGGATGTTAGAGTAAAGTGTAACAAAACCACTTACTTTTATCTTGCAGGCTGTTGATTGTGTGTATCATTAGTTTTTCAGAGCTCTTTTAAAAATCTTTTCCAGTCATTTCAGAGAGCGAGACATCTGCAAGATATGAGTTGGGTTTATGTTAAGAAGGAAAAGACAGGAATGAGGACAGGGGATGAAATCTGTGATTGGCACAGAGGAGTAAACTGAACATATGATTGGCATGTGTAGTTAATGACTGATCGTGGATCCTGCGGTGTATTTTTTCGTCACCTTGTCAAAATTGGCGGAACCAACTATTAGAAACGGTTGTCCTTGATTTTTCCATGTCTCCTATGACATTACAAATTAGCACCCTCTCTCAATGAATCTGTGCCACGCATGAAAGCAAGAGAAGGAAATCTTTTAAGGTAGTGTGAGGAGACCATTGATGATTTAATGTTCCTCACCATCTCTTCACTCCCGCACTTCCTTTTCTCCTTCCAGTTCCTCACTTTCCTCCTCTGTCTCCCTCCCTTCAGTCCCTCGCTCACAGACTGCTGCCAACAAAATCACAAATCATACCGATTAATCTAACTCCTCTCACTTTTCCCTAATTTCAAACACCACAGGAAACAAAGCCTAGTAGCAGTTATGGCTGGAAAGCTCAGCGACAGGTCGTAGATGTTGAAAACAGGACCTACAGCAAAAACAGGACCAGGAAAGTGTACATCATTTGTAGTAAACTGCAGCCCATGTATATTCAGTTGGATGGAAACTGTGCTTTAAACCAGTCACTGACTGAGGTTTTTAAGCTGATGACTCCTCACTGCGATGATTTGGTCTGCCTGTGGTCAAGCTGGACACAATTTCCACTAAGCAGAGTAGTGGTGTGAGCTCTTATCAAACACAGACTACCGACATGCATGCATACACACACACATACAGCTGTATGTAAGACTTTCAGCGCAGTGAGTTACTTGTGCGGCACCCGGTGCCTCCTTGGCATTCGTCGCCACTCGCCGCAGCAGATGGAGAGCGCCTGCATTAACGCTGATGGTACAGCGATTCTCTGAAGCCTCGTTCCTCTCATTCTCTCCTTTCAAGCACTACGAACAAAAGCAGCATTTCAAAATTGTCAAAGCTGCAGAGGGGACTGTGTGAAAATGTGATAAGACAAAATGACTGCACTAAGCACCAGGGCACAAAGGAGGTTCTGGAAGGTAGAGAGAGGCAGACCTCTCTGGGTGTGACTCTTGACAGACTGCGTTTGTGAGGTGTGTCAGGAACTAAACTGGACAGAAATGCAATATATAACATTATTAAATGGCTTTAATTAAAAGAAAAAGTGATACACATGCTTCTCAACCCTGATTTAATGCTGCAATATTTTCACTTCACCCATTATTAGAACAAATTCAGTTGTGTTGAACATGTATTATGTTATACCATAGCTCTGTTATATAGCACAATAAAGTGCACTGTCATCTAGAGAAAATTGATTGTTGTGTTGGTGCACACAAAGGGCATGTTTTTGACAGAACTATTTTTATGTATCCATACAGTATTGTTTTTACAGTAAATCCAGCAAGAAACAGATGAAATAAAATATAAGCCTGGAGCATGGAAACATGAAAAAAGACCCTCCCATGCTCTCCAAAAAATTTCAGACATCCATTTCTCCAGCAAAAAAACAAACAAACAAACAACAACCAACAATTGCTGTCATACAGTCCCTTAGCATTCCAAATCTATTCTGTAAACGTTTATTTTCGGTGAGGTTCCTACAAGTAATGTCCTTTAAAAGGTATTTGAATTCATTTGTGCTGGAACTTCAGAATGGGACTCCACCTGAAGTTATTACAGAGTATCAGCTAATGGCCCAAGAACTGCTAAACTGCTCAAAAGTTGTCAAAGTGAACATATGGACGCGGAGGTCAAGGGAAGGCAGGAGGAGCATTAAGAGGCATTAAAAGGTGCAGTTCTGAATGTGAGGCTGGATGGAGGAGAGTCGGAGCAGGCTGAGAGGCAGGGCTCTGGCACCGGGCGCACAATCCATTTGTTCATGGCACAGGCGTTAATGGTTGAGCACGGAGCCAAAAAACATAAGGGAGCGCTTTAATCAAAACTTGCATGCATTACCTCCGCAGATCTAGGCAAACGTTTGCAGAGGGTGGGCGGGAGGTGAGCGAAAGCCAGTTAGGTCTCTCGAGCTTGGGGGGGGGTGGGGTGGGGGTGACTCTAAAAACAACCCGGGTCCCTGTGCTCGGACCACACGTCGGGGGGGAAATGAGGAACGTGTGCAGCATCAGGCTGGTGGCAGGTGATGGAGGTTTGAACACGGAGGTAGGATTAGGGCTGTCAATAGACCACAGTGTGGCTGATCCTTTCAGAGCTGTGCCGTGGGGTTAAAGACCAGGAAATCAGTCTCACAGCACTCACACATACGCACCAACTTAATGCTGAGTGGGTGCAGGCTCTCACAGTCCTTCCTCTGGTGGCTGATGAGGTGTCTTAGCTGATTAATGCCACGCAGAACTTTGGAGGTCATTTCCAGGACTTTAATTAGGCCAGGCACTAACTAAATCACACTTACACAATTGAGTTCTCAGTTGAGTATCTTCAATTAGGCTCAGCTGAAGGCCGGAGAAACCTGATTACTGTGTTTACTTGAGGAGTAGTCCCAAATTTAAAGGTCAAGGGGGGATAATGGAGTATCACTTACCTACTGTAGATACAGGAGATACAGACAAAATGAAAAGTTATGCCGGCTCTTTAGCAGTTGTGAGAAAAGCAGAGGTTGTTTGGGAGACTCATGCTAAGGCCAGACACACCCAAATCAGATTAACGAGTAATTTGACCAACTCTATGGAGAGGCTGATCCCATTACAACAATGACCCCCTCCTCCCTAAAACCTACAGGAACTGGCTTCTTATGGCCTCTAATTAATTGACCATCAAATCTGCCCACCAGCACATCTGTGACAAGTTATCTTATTTGCTGATTCATAGTTCTTCCTGTTTGGAGGGCTTTGATCAAATAAACTGGGTTTTGTGTCTCATTACATCACAGAGCAGAGGTGAGGGGTCTGTGTCATGCCTGAGGCAAGTGGAAGCAGTTCATAAAGCTAATGAAGTGAGGGAGTTCAGGTTGACATAGATTCTATTGTATCGGTTCTAAATGTTCAATATGCACAATCCGCAATATCTCTATCAACACTGGATCAGTTCCCCTCAACTCTACAGGAGCATTTTAGCATCTTCCAGCTCACTGTCTCAGTTTTACTGACCACAGCCTTCCAGTCTTACAACCCTCATCGACATTGTTTCCAACAGGCAGCTGTTTTCAGCAAAAAAAGACAAAAAAAAAACACAAAAAAACCCAGCACCAATAAACCAACTGTATGCTACCTGCCAAGCAACAAACAGCAGACAGACAGAGTTTTTGACTAGCTCGTGGACGTAGTGGAGCATTTAGCAGCTAAAGAGTCAGATGTTTCCCTCAGGTGTTGGTGGAGAGCAAACCAGAGCTAAAAGGAGAGTGAATATTGGGCGTCAGACTGAATACAAATTGACTGAGTGGTAGACAATCAGTTTAGTTAGTTAGGCATAATGTGGGGAAAAGTGTTAAGTGTATGTAAATTAACAAAACTGCATACTCTGACCGATCAAGGTGTCTTTTATCAAAATCAGTACTAAATCAAAGGTAGCTGTCAGGACTCCTGCCTCATCCCTATATCTCCTGCCACTCTCCATCTGGCCACCAGATGTCCTCTGACTTTCTTCCCTCTCTCAGATCCACCTGCCCACCTGCAGACTTGCCCCGCCTACCCACACACCTGTTCCTATTTCCCTAATCAGCTCCCCTGCAGCCTGGTTTCCCCAGTAAATAGCCATTTTGTAATGTTCCCATGTCAGTTCTTTGTGGTCTTGTGCTGTTTTGCTTGGACGTAAAATCTTGCCTGTAACCTGTTCCTGCAATCAGTTGCTTTTGTTTCCAACTCATCAAATGAGGCCTCTTCACTGAACCTGCGTTTGGATCTTCCGTGCCCGTGCTCTGTGCACCAGCCATGACATTATCGTAAGATTCCTTCTTTTCTAGAAATATATTTGACCTTATGAGCTTGTGCACAACTATAAGTAGGGTGTATTTTGACATCATTTGGCAAAAAAAGTGAGTGGTTGTGCACTAATGTGTTCATTTCATCCTCCTCCATCACTTCCTGATCTGATTCTTGCTCATGACTAGCTCTCCAGTGAGTCAAAGTTTGATATGTCCATTTTTGGTCAATCAAAACACGTCATGTTGGAAATACGTCACATTACAGAAGCTACAGGCACCTGAACTGACACTTCACTGTGACTTTTAACATTTAATGCATTTGAGGAGCAGAAAGAACGTAGGAGGAATATATGACAGTGATTGACAGCTAATAGAAATCTGGATGGAGTGAAGAGACAATTTCAGCCAATTAGCGCAGAGATCGTCCCCCTGCTGACTGCTGCTGTTGACTGGCTGTGTTAGTCAGCACAGCTAAGAGCAGTCTGATGAATGAAAGCTGCCGCCAAGCAACACATTGGATTAAACCATGCGGGTGATGAATTTGGCCAAAGTCCTCGTGGTGCCTACCTCTCTCTCCCCCCCCTTCCGTCTCCATCCCCCGCCCACACACGAGAGTTCATCAAGTCCCATCATAGCTTGTGCGGTCAGAGGGAACATGTTTTCTTTCCTGCTTTCACCATTTTATGAGTGACCGCAACGTATTTCCCATTGCTAATCTCCCTCCCTGTCTCTCCTCCCTTTTCCTCTTTCCCTTCTTCAAGCTATCCTCCTCTGTCACTGATGGCATAACGCTCCAAGTATCTGGCTAATGTTTTAAATGTGCAGTTAAATACCCATACTCATGTAGCTCTCTGGAAGACGTTCCGGCCTTACATAGAGGAGGCTTGGGAGGAGACCCGAGGAAGGAGGAGGGGCAGCAGACAACAACATTAGTCTAGTCACGAGATATTCCATTTTGTTGAGGAGCAGGTTTCATAATGCTCCATCGCTGGGATGTTTTAATGCAACTTTCCCGGAGGAAAATGTGAGATGGTTTTGTGGTCTGGGAGGTGGTAGCCTGTCATGTATAAAGAGGCGAGGATAAGCTACAGATGTAAAGAAATTATGCAGCACAAGCTTGTGCAGCATCACTTTAGGTAGGCCAACATTTTAAAGAGCAGGTTTTTGGTGCAGAAAATAAAACAGCTACGTTTCTGCTCAGGGTCTCTGTTGAATGATGAACCAGGTTCAGTTTGTGCCTCTTGTGTAAATAATCAAGTCTGACAGAGCGTCATGAAATGCAACAGGACTGAATTATGTTGCAGCTGCATCACAGGTTGTAATAAGTTGATGTACAGACTTATCACATGAAACCCTGTTACCTGAGATGGTGTGTTAATACATGCAGGTATTTCTTGAGGTAATTCCTAAAGCGATTTGTGCAAAGAGATTGAAAAGATGTAAAAACAAATATACAAACACAGGCCTATATCACAAACAAGTTCACGACTTAGTGGTATACTGAGTTACCTAGGGTCACTGGAGCTAACACTGAGTTGTGGATAGCAGCATCAAAAGTGGGGAAGTATTAAGACTCTGTTCTCTGGGTTTCAATCTAGTGTAGCTAGTGCATTCATTTGTGTAAAACATGCTTAATATGATGAGATGAAACAGTGATATAATATGAAAATCAAATTATTTAGGCAGCAAAAAGTAATCTTGTGGGTACAATGCTGATTTATCGACTGGTCAGTAGGCAGGTTGGTCATAGGTTTGATCTGATTTGTCTGAGATTAACCTGATATGCAGCAGGTTAGGCTGTGTCGTCTTGTGTTTAGAAAAGAGGATTGACACCTAAAGCTCAAACTGCTGTGATGACAGGTAGGGTATCTGAATTTGAGACAACAAAATTAAGTGACAAAGCAAAAGCATAACATAGTGACAGGACACATGTAACACACTGCTTGACAAAACTGTTTTCTGCTCCTTACAGTCGAAGGTTAACGACCACATACTTGTCCTACTTGTTTTTCAGTCGACTCTCAAATTCAATAGTATGCATTTTTCTCATTATCCTGTGTTTGGACGGCAAAGGGGAAGACCCTGGGATCTATTTCACTAACAGATGGGAACTTGAGGTCCATTAGCCTGAGAAGCAACATGTAGGTTCAGTCAAGACTGCTACAGAATCTATTGATTCTGGTGAAAGAAAATTACAATCTGACATGATTTACAATTCTTGGAGCTTGCGGAAAAACCATCCTATTTATGTGATAATTGCCTTGCCAAGACTTTTCTCATTCAGAGATTTGTGTGAGAAAGCGAGAGGTGGAAAGATAAGTGGATGTGTTGCACATTCATACCTCTACTTCCTAAACAAGACCATGTTGATCTGTTTCATATTAAAGAATCTATCCATTAGAAAACACCACACAATTAAGCTCTTTGCCATGTACCCCTATAGTGTGCTTTTGTCTATCCAGTTGTGAGCCTCTATTACCTAGCCGAGGGACCCCCAATGAGTCTGAATCAACCTCATGCTGTTCCCCACTGCTGCTGACTGTAAGCAGGTAATAGGGGGTAATGAAACGAAACTGAGAATCTGTCTGGTAGGTAGTAGCAGCAAAGGGCCTACTGCAGATAAATCCAAAACTCAAGCAATGCAACTGCATTGTAAGGGTTCAGTACACCTCAGACCAACAGCTTTGTATTGCAAGTATTGTCGAACACATCTAAGAGCACACATGCAAAGATGGGTGAAAACCTGCCACCATAATCTAGAGAGGCAAGATGCAAATAGGAAAAATAGTGAGCACTTGTGGACTTTCACTCTTTGAAGGCATTTATGGTTTATAATCAAAAAATAGTGAGTAGTTGTGTAAAGAATGGAAAAAGAGGCTTGATGACAAATACGGATGCTGATACTTTCTTACCTTCACAGAGCTGGCAAGCACTGTGTATAGTGTTTTGGAAGTATTGATAAATTCATAGATATTGTTGGGCCTTAATCGCCCCTGTTCCTACACTGGGATGAGTATTAGGCAAGTGGGCACAGATGCTTCTTGACATACAGATGCCTTAAAGGATAACTCAGGTATTATAGACAGACTTTATTTTTTTTATTGTTTTTGGGGTAAATGATGATTGATAGGTAGAAATCTTTGGGATCACTGTGCAGTATTGAGCAGAACCATGTACATGGCAGTGCAGAAAGCAGCTGCCTTAATTTAATCCAATGGGCATTGTCTATCAAAATATGTCCACTAAAATGCTTGGTTTGCCACTGACAGGTTCAGATTGTCGCAATTATTGACAACATTATGGATAGACTTTTTTAATTAAAGCGGGATCACTGGTTTAACTAGAAACATCACTATATATTGCTACTGAACTCGACCCCAATAGAAAAGAGTAATTTCCAAATTAAACTGTATTCTTTTGTCTATATAAGGTTCCTTATGATAAAATGCCTTTAATAGATCATAATAAAGGCATAGATACAGTAGCAGAATAGTAAAGTTATCATTTTAGAACTGTGAACTGACCAAAATAATACGAACAAGAAGATGCACTCAGTAAACAGCAGTCCTCATTGCCAGGCACTTGTTGATAGGTGACATCAGATTAAAATAGCAATATGACTCAATGTTGAAGCTAGTAGTATATACAAATCACCGTCATTAAAACCGATGTGCAGGTGTACTTCCTACACAACTTATCAAACACTTAGGCTGGCACAGCAGGAAACCGCATGCCATCTGTCCAGCTAACAGCAGAAGGATAAAGCTACAGTGAGCATGTGATCGTAAAACTGGACGACTGGGTAAGGAACAGACTGAGTGCTCCAACACATCAGTTTGTGTTGCAGTTCTGAGGCGAAATCACTCTTTCGGTGCCAACGCTGTGCGCTGCTGCTGCTGGTGGTGTGATGATTTAAATACACAATTGAAGGCTGATGGTACCCAACCTGGACATTTAAACAGTGTAAACATGGCTATTGATCAGTTTAAACTTGACAAGTTGAACTCATTGATCCTTTGAAACTTTGGTAGAGCGGTACATTCAGTTTTAATTAGGCTCAGCCAAGACCCAGCGATTACAAGTTTACACCTGCTGTGAGACAAATTTGGACTGTACTTGGCTGGATATGAACTTTAAATGGGATCGGTACTTGGGCTTAACTGACAGGCGTGCATGAGAACACAAGTACAGATGTAAGATTAAATGTAGTATCCTGGGCATTTTAGGGTGAGTGAGGGAGAATGAAAGTTTATCCATGCTGTGATAACACATTTCCAAACTCTTTCCAATAATAAGAATGAAACTGTTGCTCGCTTTTCTTAGTTTGTTTGGACTGTATTACCTGATTTGAACCCTTTGTTGATCTTAACACACCCCACTTCTTGTTCTCACATGTGTGGTGGTGTTTGTCTGATTGCTGATTGTTAGTTCTGCCTTTAAGGGCATCATGCTGTTTCACATTATGGATCTGTTGGAGTTACGTGTCCAAAAATTATTCTTCTAAACATGAAGCTTTTGTTACTTAAGTACTGCCTTTCCCTGATTTGTTCTGGGGTAAAACAAACACGTTGTTTGCCTAAAACAGGATATGTTTTTGTCAGACATACTCCTGATTTGGGTGTGCCCGTGCCCGGGCAAACAAAAACTACTACCATGGTGGGACATGTTAAAGGCAACAGAAGCAGGACAAGGGCTGGGTGGCAATCTGGTACGAGGACAGCAGCTTGTTTGAGAATCTATCTGCTGTTGGAACTCCTGCATGAGCTGCTGCTACAGAGAGATAATGGTTTTAATCTCCTCAGGCTCCCTGTCTGTTTCTGGTAAAGCAGATATTTGACTATAGAACAGGAGAAGGTGGGGGAGTGTGGTGGGGTGGATGAAAAAGATTGGAGGGGTAGGGTGGGGCAGAGATTCTGGCCCCTCAGGCGCTGAGCAATGTCGTACTGCCATGATTCATGTGCTGGCAGTTGGGAAGCAGTATTTCATGCCTTGTTTTGTGGTGGTTGTAGTCAAAAGTGGTGGGTGGATTTGTATCAACCTGTGTATGTTGCTCATTTGTATGCATGTGCGCAGCCATAGCTGCTTACTCAGTGGTTTGGGTTACTTACTATAGGATGTAGCAATTATGAACCAACATGTCTGTCTCATCGGCTCCTCTTGGCCTGTCAGTCTCACGTCCTTGTGGTTTGCGCTTCAGTAGTTAAAATAATAAATAACGCCAGGAGAAATTGATTTACTGCGATTCAGTGTGGGAAAGGCACAGCAAAATGACTCGCTGGAACAGCGCTGGAATAATTAAGCAGGCGTTTGATGAGACAGACTATGATAAACAGAAATTCTGTGGGCAAATTGTAACAGTGCCAAAGGGTTGATTCGTTATTAATAATAAAAACAAACTGTTGCAGAAAGTTCCAGAGCGGATTTAGTACCTTGTTACTCATTTTAGTCTTTTCTGTGAGGATCACAGGATTGGCTGAATTTTGAAGTATCACCACCAAAGAACAGTCATCCCTATGCATCATCTCTGTATTGCAATTTAATAGCATACAATCAATTTGTCATTAAAGAGGCTTCAGTAACTATTACTTATTCATGGTGACTTTTTTTTTAAAGTTTCCCTGCAGTTAGTTTCAGTCATGTTATTTATGCACTAGCCTTAAGTTTGGTGGGTGTGTGTGGCGCTGCATAGTGGCCTTATGCAACATACCTGTGGTGTTTCTTCTCACTGAAAGTACAGGGTGGTACAGCTGCTCCAAAACAGAGGTTAGAGCAGAATACAAGTCAAAACTGGGCTAACTCTCACTCTGGCACCACAGCTTTGGTTCTAGTACAGCATGTGGAAGTGCTTTTGGCTTGGAGGATCTAGCAGTATTTTTTAAAAAAAAGAAGAAGAAGAAGAAAAGAAATGAAACAAACAGTGCTTAAAAGCAGCCTCTTTACAAGGATAAGGCAGGGACAAAGCACGGCTACTCTTCATTTTTGTCATCGACACCAGCAACCATCTGATTGGAAAACAACAAACCACAGAATTATGATGAATGCGAACAAAGGAGAAAGCGGCTGTAACTAAGCCAACCAAGCTGCGCCATACAATCCTTAAATTTCGTTTCATTCGAGGGCAGGCATTTCGTTTTAGATTAAATTACCGCTGTTGTAAATTGATCAAATTTCCTCTGATTCCTCGCATTGCTCTTATCATTTTCCCCGGTGAGACCAACAAATGTGATACCATACCATACTTGATTCTATACATTTCCAAATATTTAATAAGCACGGTTAAAAATGCTGACCTCCGGAAGCAGCTACTTCTCTCCGGCTCGACCTCCTCCAGTAACACAGCCAACACCGGGGACTATGACAGACCTTCAGCGCTCAGGAGTTATCATCAAGTCCATCCACCAGTCTCAAGGCTAATATCAATGTCTCGGGTGTGCAGATATACCATCATTTCCTCCTAACCCTCCTGTAGCCCCAGGTGGAGTTCAGCTGTCTCTTAAAGCCTGTCTTTACTTCACCCTTTTTGCTGTTGTCTAACATTTTGTTACATTGCAACAAGCATATTAGCAACCTAAGACTAAACATGAGGTCCAAACAGGGTGTTGCCTGGACAAAAAGCAAAGAGGGCGACAGGGATCTTGTTAGCCACCCTCTTTCGCCCACCATACTCTAATGAAATTAGCTTGATATCAAATTCTTCTAAGCTGGAGAGAAAAGATTATTTCTGATGATGTATTTTGCAATTTTGTATTTTATTTCACAAATTAAAGCTCCTCCCCTCTTAAATCAACAATAAACAACTTGTCTCTGTCTGTATGGTTGAAAGCTGTTCACTATACACTTCACAACTAAAACTATGCATAAAATGAGCACTAAGAAAGAGTAAAAAGCCCATATGTGACTCTAGAAGACACTTCAGGTACCATATCCTCCACCCACCGCTCCCACTCCAAGTAGCTGCTACTGGACCTGAGAGAGAGATTCCCTCAGAATAAAAAGCAGCCTATACCTGCTGTCTTCTCAATTCTACAGTCGATGGTGAGACTTCCTGTAATTTTCGGTGACTGGAGGGCCAGTCCTGGAGGAGGTCATATTGTACTCCTATTTATCTCTCTCTGAAGACCACCAAAGGAAGGATTTCAAGTTGTTTGTGAAGATGAGATTTGATTTTTGATTTTTAGCTTATGAAGTCGGTCTGTATTTGGAAGCTGCAATCTTTTAGTTTCAACACAGGAAAATCTGAAATGAAATATTTTGAGGATTAGCTGGTTGTGGTCATAATTTCTGAGGGACTATTGTGCACAATGTTATGACAGCTATTTAGATATGAGTGATGGTCATGTAGATAAACCTAGTTTAAAAAAAAAAAAAAAACCCTGTGGTTAAAGGGAAAATGCAGAGACTTCAAATTGTATTAATCTCCAGTGACTCTAAGGACCATTGAACTAAAATGTTTTGTTGCCTGTCAGATCATAATAAATAGGAAGGACAGGGTGACAGACATTTCCTAGATCAACCTCCCACAATTAGGGCTCAGTGTCAATATAAACCCTAGACATGACTACTCATATTGCTCCTGCTGTCCTGTGTCTGTGGTGAGGAGGCATTTTAGTTGCTGCACTGTCTGCTTCGGTCTCCAATCGTGTCAGTTTATTCCTTGGGTCTGGTCTGTGTATGGCTGCTGGATTTGTGCCGTTGGGTCTGTGGTGCTGAGTTAGCAGAGATGAGCTAACTAGAGATCAGAGTTGGGTGTGATTTTATTTTTATTTTTTTTTTTGTATGTATTCTTTGGTTTTCACTGAAGTCCGATAAATGATTGATGGCTGTGAAACTAGCGTAGGGCAGAGCTTGTTTTGCCTTCACAACCTTCTGATCTGATTAACTTGTTTCACGCAGACGAGGAACAGGAATAGGTGTGGCGGATGGAGACATGGAGTTTGGAGAAAGATGAACAGAATGTGTCTTTATTAGTGTTTATTCAATCGTCACTTCTCCCTTTGGAGAGTGCAATACAACAAATGTTGGAAAGTGAAGATGGAAAATCATCTCCAAGTTTTCTTCATCAACAAAGGGCATTTAGCATTTCCAAGCGTCTTGATGCTGATGCGGAACACGACTACTATGACGACTCAGCAGATTAAAAGTGAACAACAAAGTGGAGTTAAATAATGTTGCGGTCAAAACACCGAGCTCTAATGACATTCAGCTTTAGTTGTTAGGTGTTCACGTTCAATCTTTATTTGAGACTGGCGTCCTTTATACGAACATTGTCTTGCGGTCTGGGGTTTGCAGATGAGATAAACCAAAGCCTGCATCCACCACCCACAAAATAGGCCTGCAGCTGCCAATCACATTTCCAGTCAGTGGCGCAGCTCTTCTTCTTGTCTTCTGGAGTTTAAATCCCCCATGAGCAACTAAACAGAAAATTTCTCACCATCTGCAGAACCAGGTAAACTTATTAAAATAGGACTTGCAGTAGACAAGTGATAAACATTACAATATTTTACAACACAAAGGGAATTGGTCACCCATTAAAGTAGATATCAAGTAAGTATCCTCATCTTTTCATGACTAGATCCTTCAAATTATAGCACTCTGTGGTGACATTAGTGAAGTCAATTTAACAACTTCAAACAGTACTTGCAATATTCTATTTGTAGAGCTCTTTATGGCAAATGGGGTTTTAAAACAACCCAGGAGTCCCAGTATTTCCTTTGTGCTCTCCAAATATAACTCCTTGGATATTTGTCATAATGCCCTTGAGCATTTCCTAATGCTGATAAAATTCCTCACTTGGCATAAGGAAGATAGAAATACCTTGGGGCACCTGCTCCCAGGAGAGAAAAAACCCCTTCCTGTGTGTGAGTTTCTGAATGGCCTTCGTGCCTGTTAACATTACACTCCCTCTCCGTCCTCAATACAATTAGATCACCTTTCAGTATAAAGTTCTCCTAAATGCTTGGCCAAGGCAGATGTTCGTTAACCTGTTCACGCGCATGGACATGCTTGATCCAAGATAGTTAGCGTGATTATAGGCTGTAAGCTGATGAGTGGGGGAATAGGCAGCCTATTAGGATAGTCCTCCAGTGTTTATGAGATGCATTTCAGGCACTATCGGGTAACCTCAACAGCATGAGGTTGATAAGTGAGGAGTAGCTGTGATTTTAATAGGAACACCTGGAGAAGTGGACTGGGTTAAACAGTGAAAAGGTTTGTAAAGTGTGTGTGTGTGTGTGTGTGTGTGTGTGTGTGTGTGTTGGAGGGAGACAATATTACAGCTGCCGTCCTGTTTGACACAAATTTCTAGAATTTCTCGAGCAACATTTCAAAGATTTTTGAGTGTGTTTTGACCAGAAACACAGCATGTTCACATGTTGTTTATACTCTCAATTTCAAAGAATAGTTTCATTTACAAATTATATTCTTCACCTTCTTGCTACTTAAAACTCTTCTAAAATTGTTGTTGTGCATTTGTGGCTGCGTGCAAATGCAATACAACATATTAATTCATGATCTTTATTTAGTTTTTGTTTGTTTTTTTACCTTTGGACAGGCCAGGCTAGCTGTTTCTCTCTGTTTCCAGTCTTTATGCTAAGCTAAGCTAACCATCCTCCAGCTGAGCTTCTCATTTAACGGACTGACATGAGAGTTCTCATCTAATCTTAAACTCTCTGAGACAGTCCATTCCCAGAGTGTCAAGCTTTTCCTTCAACTGCCATCTAATAGTCCCTACTGTAGAAAGTTTACTTGAATAAGTGTTTCTTAAGCAGGCTGTGGCTTACGTCTGGAGTGTCCCCATGACCCAAGTAATTTATTTAATGAGCTTAGGTCCCAGCAGAAAAAGTTTGAGAACCTGCTGCAGGACATCAACTATTGTCATCAGCTGCTGAATAAATCACGACATTGCACTGTCCCTTTAGCTCACAAAACAAATTTAAGCAAGTGACACAGCAACTTTGTCAGTGTGGAAGAAGAACAGAAACGGGGCGAGGTTGAGAGAAATGTAGGAAAGGAGAAAATCAGAGGGCTGCATGTTGGGAGGCACCTAATTGTCTACTGCAGCGTGGCCAGCAAACACTTCATCAATCTTTCATTATTAAGGGCTATTTCTGTCTTGATGCGGTAGGCCGACGTTCTGTCCTCAGGATGGCACTGAATGGGAGGGAGACACTGGTCTGTCAGTTGACTAAACAGGAAAAACAAAGGAAAAGTGGTTAATGTAAAGTTGTGTAGCTAGTTAAAGTGAAAATTAGTATTCTCGGTTACGAAAGGAGCACTTGCCACAAAAAATAGAAAACCTATTGCTCTGTTGCTTGGTGGAAACCCAATATTTCTATTTTCTTTCTACCAGTTTATATGTAATTAATATAATCTCATAACCAGGTTTACTACAGGTTTAAATTACATTCAATCTTAATCATCAACAAAATACTTTCAGTTTGATTAGAATGAGTATATGCAGTAATCTTAAGAGCACTAACTCTAGATTTCTGTTTTATATTGCATGGTGTCAAATCAATTGCCTTTACTCCTTAGTTCACATTACCAAGTTAACTAATGTATTTCAGCTGTTTCACACAGCAGTTACCTTTGAAACCTGCCCTATCTTTGAAACTATATGTAAAACAACACAGTGTGTACACCCCTCAAAGAACTCTGCTGGTACAGAACAAAATATGATGGATGACAGAAGAGAGAGAAGGAAGCTTAATTGAAACTTTTAATTAAAACCCATTGCTTCATTTGTATGTATTGCATATTGCACTGGCCCATTCATCAGCTATTAGTGTGAATCAATTGAAACATTTAAGAGTGCTAATGAATGGTTGAGAATAGAAACTGGGCACTGTACCCGACTAGACAGGACATCGGAATGAGAGAGAGGATCAAGACTGGGTAAATGGAGAATCTGTCTGGTTGACTCATCTCAACTCCTCTAATAACCACTGGATAAAATAATACTTTGACTGGAGATGATTACCTCTTTATCACTGTTCTCTATGTTTATCCCCATCCCCCCCCACCCCAGCTCTCTACCCCCTCTCTACGGCTTGCCAGCTCCTCTCTCTCTCTCTCTCTCTCTCCCTCATCCTCTCTCAGTACTCAAATAAGCCTCGATCTCCAGTGATGCTGTTCACTTCTCAAAGTCCTGAAGAGATTAGGCGCTTCCCGAACTCATGTGGCTCATTTCATTCCTCAACACTTTCTTAACTTTTAAAGGTAAAGTTACATCCAGATGACACAAAGTTTGCTTCAAAAGAGCAGGAAACGTATGCTTCAAAGACAAGTGAAACGGAACTTGCAGCGATTCAGCGTGATAATCATCCATCTTCATCCATTTGTCTGGACGTAATGCTGCATTTTAATAAAGCTGAGCTAAATGTGTACATACCCACACAACTGCTGGAAAGATGCTAAATAAAAAAACTT
>BRZM01001630.1:19033-55402 GCA_033238685.1 Lates japonicus | reverse complement strand
GGCATCAATATTCTCATCTAAGTCTTGGCAAAAAAGTTTATTTCCCAGAATGTCACGATAATACACATTTGCTCATCCCTTGATCCCCCTCTGAACATATTCTTTCATTAATATATGTATCCTGTTATTTAAGTCAACCAATCCCATTAACCTGATTAAGGCAACTTGACATGTGACTTGACACTTAACCAAGAAAGGGAGGAATTTCTCAGAGGGACAAACTGTCAGAGGGGTCATGGTTTTTCCAGCTCTCAAATGTTCCCTGTGAGATTTTCAGTTTGCTCTGTATTGATGGAGGAAAAGCAGTGCGCCCTTGAAAGCTGCCTTTCATTAGGGTCTAGGAGAGTGGTGTAAACATTACTCCGGAAGCTAAACTAAAAGGTAGAGGGCAACAAGAGGTCAGGTCAGAAAGAAGAGAGAGGTCAAGTGAGAGAGAGACTCACGACATCCTTCAAAGTCTTTTGTTCCATCTTAGATATAGTACACCCTATTAAAGCATTTCCTGAGGTAAAGAAGCCTGAAAAGATTAAAGAAACTCAGTGTACCAGCAAACAGAGAGAGAGAGGGGAAAAAAACAACCATAAAAATGATACAAAGACCGAAATCGATAACCTGACTGACTTTGTAAAGCTCAGATCTCTTTGCTTCTGTTATCACATTAACAGGTATAGTCACTAACAAAGGATTTCTCTTCCAGAGTCCATGACTCGCAGCTCCAGGCCCAAACAGATGACTGCACAGGCTTGTTTGCTGTAATGATGTCAGTAGTTGTAACCATGTTTCCATTACCTTACATGGTGCTGTGGAGGAAGTCCGATTTTTCCACAGCTGTCCAGGGCAAAGCCGCAGCATAGGTAAGTCCAGAGGAGCCCATAGAGAGTTGTAAATTATGGAGAGGTTCAAGAAGTTATTTTCATAAAACATAAGGCCTATGGCAACTAATTTGGAATTTGGTGCTGGGCTCTTGAAATATTTACAGCCATTGTGAATAGAGGTGGATCTGTGTTTTAAGTATAGGAAAGAGAGTTTCTCTATTTATACATATATATATGAATAGCTGGTATATTCAGAATGTATAAAATATTAGGAGCACATGCTGTTTTCACAACGTACTGTGATATGGCAAATAATAGTAAGGGCAGTCAAAATGTCTGCAATGAAAAAAGCCTCTAGAGGTGTGGACTTTGTAAAAGTTGTCAGTAACTTGAACTCTATAGAAGAAATGTGTAGAAGTCAGTCTTTTATACTTTTCTTACTACCAACACATCTCATGAGAAGACTATGTATGAAACCCTGATGGATCACCACAAACACAGGCACTGTAGTTAACCTGGAGTCAATCTAACATAAGTACAGATGCCCAGTACCATAATTACTCAATTGAGGACCAAAATCCATAGCTGAAAATAGTCCCTAACAGTGACCAGTTGTTTTGGGTTATTATCAAGCCTTTTTTGAAAATAATGGTATATATTCACAATGTTTTGTTTTTTTTGTTGTTGTTGTTTTTGTTTTGTTTTTTAAAAAAAACAAAACATTTATGTCTTTATGAGAGCCACAGAGAAGCTGTTGATGTGGGAGCATATTGAGAGACAGACTAACATATTCTTGTTTTTTGGTCTTTTCATAGGAATTGTTAACAATAACAAAAATACTAAATATTACCAACCTTATCCCTACAGGCCACCTGTGCAGTTATTTTTCTCTGGTATGTGAATTTGTGATAATGGGACAATTATTTCATTGTTTTGTTATCAGGCAATTTAACATGACAGCTTCTGTTTTATCATGATGTTGAAATGAATCATCTCAACAAAGGCCAAACAGATTCTAATATTGTAATCATAATGGGTGCCACCACTGGAAAAGACATGTATGTATGTTTGTTTTTGTCTCCTCATGACACAGTAGTACTTGGTTGTGTTTTCAAAGCTGTAGCCATCAAGCAGTAATAGCACAGAGATGCAGCTTAAATTCCAAATTCCATGTGTAAGTCTCACCTTTACCTTTCCATTCTCTGGTTATGCTACAAGAATATTTCAGTACTTTTTGTGCTTTTTGGGTTATGTTAAGATCATAAAACAAGAATACAAAACTGCGATGTCAAGATCGTGAATTAATTATTCATTGTTACTGAGAAATGAATCATAAAAATAATTACACAAATGGCCTCTCCAGCACTGGCCTCTCTGGGAGTGTGAACGACATAGTCATGGACACAAATCTATAAGAATACATACTCATTTCAATTCAGCTACAATACATGTAGAAATAAAGATATATTTTATTATGCTGAATGCTTTACTGCTAAGATTAGAAAAGTCTGGTTGCATATTGCACACTCAGAAATGAGAGATAGCAGTTTAGTCTATATATGAGTTTTGTACATTTCTGCTGCTGTATTTTATTGTACCTTTTGTAAGAGAAACCCTTTCCTTTCCCAGCAGACTCCAGTGGGCTGAAGCTCCTCCAGTTAACGTTGCCAGCTGCCCTGAGGCGAGTTTAACCTGAGAGGTGAGATGCACCTGTACAACATTAAGCTGGGATTGCGGCACTCAAGCTCACTAAATCTCTGTCCACTCAACAGGTATTAAACCCCAAGCAGTGAAGCGCCACACAGGGGGCTGCACATGTCTCCTCCTCCCTGCTGATGAGCCTTTGCTTCCCCCATTCCTGCCTGGCAGTGTTGTCAGTAGTCATGCAAAGAAAACCGGCAGTGCAGTTAGTCAACCTGCAAATTATTGCCAGGGCAGTCAGTATCAGTGTGAAGGGAACAGGCTGTCAGCACTGTACGTCTCTTGACATTTCAGCTTTCTCCAGCTCCTTCCTCCTCACACGTAAACATGGCTTTGTTTGTATGAACACAGCAGTGTATTTAGGTGACCTAGGCATGCCGTGGTCGTACATGACCGAGCTCAATTTATCCACCAGAGAATAATGTATACCCTTCAAGCTGAATGGTTTTGATTATGAAACAATCTGTTACTCACGTTGCATGGTTCATGGCAAAACCCTGCAAACATCCTGCCATATATCAAACAACTCTTAGAATCTGCTTGGCCAGACACAGATGTCCAAATCGCTCTTTCATCCTGTTTATCTGGAAATGTATCTCTGACTAAATTATAGGTCCATATGTTTATATCCACGAGCTGTGATTGATTATTTTGTTAAGCTCTTTATCCCTGAGGCAGTTTTACGAATATGGCATTTTTGTTCCCCGGCACAATCAAATACATTAATCTTATGTCTTTATTCTGAAACCTTTAAGTCTGAATATATCGATGTCATAGCACAAGCTTGTTCCCAATGAAAAATGGCTGTATATTACAAAAAACATTACACTGCTCAGTGTAATAACACACATTTATTCTCCATATTCTTTGTGTCACTGCTGTTTTCCCTTCTCTCTGTGCACCTTTCATCAGCAGAGAAGCAGTGTTTGGCCATCAGGATGCTGGTTAGTAGTTAGTGATTGATGGGGTGTGGTGATCATGATGAAAGGAGGTCAAAGCCACAAGGGTCACATTCCTCTACCTCTGTCTGTGGCTCTTTATCTCTAATCACCTTTCCTCCCATATGCACATGCACACACGTATATGTTAATTTACTTTGTATTCCTATGGTCTTTTACAGTTATTCACGCAAGAAATGGTAATCCAGTCTGTTTTGACAGGAAATACAATTTTTAGACCATGCAACATTACCCAAAAATAATTAGTTAATGACATTTTTAGGTTAAAAGGAAATGCCATGACTTATTATAAGAATTAAAAAAACAAAAAAGGAAAAGATGAGAAACCAAAAAGATTAATTTGCTAAAAAACATCTTTGTTTTACTCAAGAGTCCAGAAATCGCTACAAGCGTACCTTTCCTCACATGTTTGAACACACAAAACCTCACAAAGATGAAGTGGGAACAGAGCAAAATGCCCATTCCCATGTGCTTCACATTTTTATTAACTATCGCTGCCCTCACTGCAGCTCATTACCGTCCATATAGTGGAGTGAAAAGGTTTGGAGAGGCAGCCAGCAACACTACCTCCCATACCGCTTTCCTGAGGGGCATTTCCCTAACCATGGCAAAGGCTTTGTAATCTGAGCCCAGCAGGTATGTTGATGGAGCTGACGTGTGTGTGTGTGTGTGTGTGTGTGTGTGTGTGTGTGTGTGTGTGTGTGAGTGAGTGAGGGTGTGTGCTGCATAGCAACACCGGCAAAAAGGAATGGGAGGTCAAAACAAAGAAAGAGTGAAGACGGAGCTGGAAGCACACATGGATTTTTACAAATGCTTGTGCATATATGCATTTATTCTAGTAGCCATAAGAGATTTGACATGTTGAGCTGCTGAGAATATGTTCACACATAGAAACACCTGGCACATGAAAAAACTCTAAACACAACAATTCTCACCTCAAAGACTAAAGTTAAGATAAGATAAAATGGTAACACTCTAACTACCCCTATCTGGCATTTGTAAGCAATATACAAACACACTATGATGTAGCTGTAAACAGATACAAGAACATTTGAACATATTTAATAATTAAAGTGTTACCAATAAAACTTTATTGGTCACCAGGAGAGAAATTTAGCATTACAGTAGCACCTGAAAGAATCCAGTGAGATAGAAACAAGAATCAGATAGATAGAAAAATACAATTAACAAATAAAGTTCATAACACAATATTTTCTATCTAATAAAGTCACAGATATGGAATATTTAGAATATATATTTATACACAGTATGTATGAATGCTGAATAAATCAAGCATAATGTGAAACATAATAGTATAATATAAAAATATGTTGTATTAATATTTGATATACACTGATTAGCCACAACATTACCAGTTACTGGTTCTAATGTATATATACCATATATGTACATGTAAATAACTAGTACAAATATGTAACATGAGATAACAGAATATTTTGACACAATATAGAAAATATGTTTTGTTACTGTGCGCCTTGATCATATTGACATAAATACAGAAAGACTAAGAAATGTAAAGATCTGACTCCATCATCAGCAGGTGATCATTTAAAAAAAAAAAAACAAATGCCAGAGGAAGCAGCATGGATAAAAACAGTGATGTATAGCTAGAGTAATTAGCTGATGAGCGATGACCGAGTCTAATAGAGTCACAGAGGGGTGTTGATACAGCATAGTGCTCACTGCTGTTAACAGGAGAGGGCCAAAAGCCTGATAGCTTACATTAGTGTTTAGTAGTGTAGGGAGACATCCATCTATTAGAACAAGCCACCTGTTTACCGTCAAGCACAAAGAGAGAGACAGTGCTTTTCCAAGCTGCAGAGGGGAGTCCCTCAGGGCTATCTTCTTGGACCTCTTCATGTCTGTCAGCTTCTTGAGACGTTGCTAGCTGAAAAAGTGGACATTTTTTGGAGACTTTCCTGTGCTGCATTTAGACCGCTCATTAATCATTTTCTGCCTATCACACAGAAACCTCCACCGCTGCCAGCGAGCAAGTCGTCGGAAACATATCTGCAGCTTGCACAGCTCCACAGGTTGCTGTCATTATGGCAGCAGGGAGGCGTAAGGGCAGAAAAAAAGCGAAGATAGAGGGAAGGAGATCCAAAAAAAGAACCTGCCAGAAATGAGGGGATATGAAGCTGTTCACATGAATGATGGATGGAGTTATAATGAGCTCCTAATGACCAGCTTTTATGAGCCAGTTGAAGTTTTGTGCTGTCAAACTTTAATAGCTTGAATTAGATGAACACAATCAGAAAAGCCCCATTCAGAACAGAGCAGTTCCTTATTTCATACTTGATTCTTTCACCTGAGAAAGCAAAAGAAAGGCACACTTAGATGTGCTTGACTGTGAAACTCTTTTATCAGTTTAAAGCAGACGTCGGCGCCGCTTATAGAAATTGTATTTCTGATGTGGATGTGTCAATCGTATCATTGATTAAGAGCCAGGTAATCCATCTGACGTGGAGATTATTGGATCAGTGCAGCACCTGCTCCAGGCTGATTCCCATGAATAAAATGACTGTGTTAATCCGTATAGGAGGAGGCAGTCCTTCAGGCTGAAGCAAGGACAGGGAGCGCTGCAGCCAGGAGAAAGGCTGCCTGACGGTGTTTGAAAGTCTGAGATATCGAGAGGCTTTCTGACCCGGAGCCACTTCCTATTTGGTGATATTGGTGGGTTTTTTTTTGAGGAACTGGGGTTTGGAAGCGGAGGAAGGTGGGGGTTCTGTGGCTTTCAGTCAGTCATACAGGGTAATTTAAGCCAGATTTAGGTGAGCTGTCTTCAAGGTCACGGCAAATAGAGGTGCAGGGAAAAGTACAGGTCAGCAGAGTAGGCCTGGGAAAGGAAGTCATTGTGACAAATTCACCATAAATACTGTGGTGACTCGTGAAATATAACATTTTTTCCTAGCCCTCAGTATGTTGCTTTTACCAAAATGAAAATTGCACACTGCTATGAGTGGTTATTCAAGATATAAAGTAACCATGAGGGACGGTGGTTAAGTGTTTGTTTTACCACTTAAAACTGCTAAAATAAACAGCAGCTTTCATTAGTGCACAGCCATTACTTCCAGCTATGTCATTCATGAGATCCAGAGTCAAATCTCTCAGGTTACGCTGCTACTGTCAAATGTCATGTTTTACAACCGCTGGGTTTTATTATGGACCCTGTGGCTTCTATACAATGGGCCTCACTGTGGAATGCACCACAACACCCTCCCAGGTCCATGTATGTGAGCGCTCACATACAACCGTAGTGACACGTTGTGTAATGGAGACAGTTATATCAGGGGCAATGCTCTTTGGCAGCACGGACATGCCACTGTGAGTGTATGTTGTTATTGGAAAAAGCAGAGAGCCGAGCAGGGTCATGGCTGCTGCGTAGCACCTCATCAGTCAGCCCAACAGCCCAGAGGAGGGATTGTTTAAATTTGGCTCTGTGCCTCGTCTTGAGTTACGTCCAGATGGTCGATGAGAAGTTGAGAGATGGGTTCTTGCTTGGTCGAGCATTCGGCCAGTTGCGGCTTCAATTTTGAAATGCCCAGTCTTTTCACATGACATCCTATAAGTTTCTCCTAAAGAACAAGTCAAAAAAACAAAACACTGCTGATACTCATAAATTCACTGTATTGTCTGAGTTCACTGCACAAGGTCACAGAAATGTGCTCTGGCTTATTTAATCAAAACTGTGTTGTATCTTGCTCCAGATGGCCCTCCAGACCACATGAGAAGTGGTTTCACCTGCAAGGCAATCAGGCATTGTGATCATAGGTACCCAGTCATTGGAAACAAGCTGACATGTTGCTGGTCATGTGTTATATCACTGAACATTCACTGAATGTTTCCATATGGTTTTTGTTTGGAGTCCCACAGTTTAGTTCTATTTGGTGCTCACAAATGATTGGCTCATTGGTGTAGCTGAACCAAACATGCTGTTTTCATTCAGAAGAGTGGAATTACGTGATACTCATTTTTACTAAATGTCACATCTTAAAGCATGTTAAGTTGAATGGACAAAAGTCAACTGTATTACATCTGCTTCATTTTAGTGCATATGCTTCGGTTACGCATCACATGGTAGAGGATATCCTGCTCTTATTTTTTTCACTCTTCGTTACTGTGACTTTGTGTTGTTGTGTAAGCAAATTAGAATAAAAAAGCAAGGTATTGAAAATATTTAAAAGTTAATGACTAAGATCTTTTAACACAAAACATATTCTTTCATGGTGGTGTATTTAAATGTAATATTTTGAAGTTGAAATATGCTACAAAACATATCTCAATGTAGAGAGGTGCTGTCAAAGGCCTATGTGACCCAGATACATTGAACAGCCTGGCAGCAGTACTGAGATATTCTAGATATTATTATCTAGATATTATTACTCAGGGGTGGGTGCTCATGGCTGTCAAGCAATATGGGAAAGCAGTCCTGGTCTACTACTCCTCTTGCATCAAGGCTCAAGCTAGTACTAGCTGCTGGAAGATGTTACTATGGCTGACTCACAGGCTAGCAAGCTCTTGCAATTGCTGAGAAATGACAAGGATGTAGGTGGAGGGCTGGGTGGAGCGTAATGGAGCAGGGAGAGGGAAGGGTGGGAGGAACAGAGTGGTTTTCTTTTCAGTGTCATGCTATGCTTAGCTCCATTCCCTGAACTTGCATTTTGTAGCTTTAAAAAAATCCACAGCTACATCAACACTGAAACAGACAGACAGAGCTGTCTTCAGCAGTGGAGAGCAAAAGCAGTGTTAACGTCTGATTTTCTTCCACTGAAGTTACTGAAGCATGTGAACCAGCTAGCCCCAGTCTGGTCAGCCTGTCTTGTCACTTTGCGATAACGACCCACAGTAGCATCCAGACTGCCCTGAAGACGTAGCGCTGCTCAGGGGGTGTATTCTAAGCTCTTGTATCGTAAATACAAGAATGGCTGAAGCTCTTTGCAAGTCCACCACCCACTCCTAGCAAGAAACCATATTTGGCAGCAGAGAGAACTTACAAAATGGCCCCTTTAATGAGTAGGGTGATCCACTGAACAATTTAATTAAGTGATGATGTGTGAAATATGTGTGTCTTTCAGTTTGTTGTTGAGGTTTTTTGTTCTCAAGTGGTCAAGAAAATTAAATAGTGCAGCTGCAAGAAATGAGACAAAGTCAATAGCATTTACGAGTGTCTGTGCTGCGTTTACTATACATTGCAATTTACCAGGACAATTACTGAGATGACTTTGCAGTGCTGATAGGATCCAGGTAATTAGAACGTGAGTTGTTGTGTATTTATATTTCTTTATTTTTGGCATAGTTATTTTCTTTAAGAGTTTGTGTGTATTTATGTGTTTTATGTCTTTATTGAATTAATAAAGGGTGAGGGGACAGATTACCTGCAGCTGTGCTTAATTCAAAGGCTCCTCTCTCCCCAGGTAGTGATTGATCAGTACCTACTGGAACAGCTGGGGAAGGTGGACTGAGAGCCACACAGAGGGACAGGCTGAGCTGTCAGCCCATGACACACAGTGGAGAGCTGTGCACAGCAGAGATAAGAGGTCACAAGGAGCCTCCAGGATGCAGCAGGTGGGAAGTGAGTCTGAGGAACCAGGTGACAATGATGATGATGTTGATGATGATAATGGTAGTAGTGAGACCTGGGAGAGAAGGCAGGAGAGTTTTGTCCGACGAAACAGATGAGAGAGAGAATAAGGAGACAGAGGGAGAGAAGGATGCAAAGACCTTACCCAACTTAAGCAGAACAACAGGGGACTGGGGACAGAAAAGAAATTGAAAAGAAAACCACGTGAGAACGGCAGCCTAGAGACAAACCAGATGATTGTGAAAGGGAAACATGGGGTCCTCCACCTCTTATGGAAACACAATTTTTTAACATTTGAAACCAAGAAGTTCAGAGAGGCAGACTTGTTCAGACACGGACTATACAATTTCACAGACTGAGCTATAATATTATATAATATAAATATATAATACTATGTCATTCGTAAACCCTGGTCCACTCATCTGCAGACTACCATCATATGAAAATAGCCCACTTGTTGTACAGCCAGATAGGGACAATGCACACCCTCCATTCACACAATGACAAGATATTTAACTGGTCTCACAGAGTCCCATTCATCATCATGGCTGTCTTTAGTGGAGAGGAGCACATTTCCCCTTCCACTTCTCTCCATAAGATGAACAGCTCCACTGGCTCAGCTCGGAGTCTCTCTCATTTTATTTCTCTCCGTCCTCTCATCCTCTCTTTGCTGTTGGATAAAGCCACTGATGGCTCTACAACTTCAAGCTGTTGGGTTTTAACTCGAAGCACATGTATTGTTGCAGAGGGATTAATGCTGATGGCCAGTATGATATTCATACATAGATTAAAGAAGCGTTGCGCTTCTATTTTTATATGTAACGCTTTTAATCCACAAAAGTGAGCAACATTCTTTGAAATACGTGCATGTAAATCATGTCAACTTCCCTCCGCCCATATCATCAGCACACCACATACTTCATGCTAATGAAGACAGCACATAAATGTCCAAAGGGCTTTTTTTTGTTACTGAAGAGCATGCATCTCAAAAGCTTTTGTAGTAATCCATATGTTAATTGCTTCTCCGCAATGTAATCTGGCCACAGTGGAAGAAAACATCAGCGGTAAGCAGAGTGAATGCCGATAAACCAGTGTTGTCTTGCTTGGTAGAAAAATACTCCCACTGCTGTGGCTGAAACAGAATGATAGTTTTCAAGGTTAAACTGCATCTTTTCTATACTATTCTTTTCTTTCCTATTTCTATTGAAATCATATAATATTTTATAGAATTTTTTCCCAATGCAAGCATTCTTTCCTGTTATTATTATCATTATATACAATACAAAACATAACGTATGAATATAGTGCAGTAAATACATTCAGTTAAATTAATCACTATGGAAACAAACCCATTAGTGCAGAAATAATGTGTCAGAAAGGGGGCATCATACCAATATCATGCACTAGACGTTTGACCATACCCTTAATTAGCATATGATTGCATCAGTGAGTATGAATCCCTCTTAAATAAAACAGTTTGCAGTCATACTTAAAAAATGATTGAGGTCGACACAGGCGACAGATTTGTGATCACTAAATGGCTCAGGCTCTTGATTGATGGCCGCTGAGATGTCAGAACCGGGTGAGGCTTCTGCGACTTCATTCTGCTCTGAGCTTGACCTTTCTTTTTCCTCTCAGTACTCATAATGAATCATCATCCCGAAGCATGCTGATGAGTGCTGAGTCCACAGTAATAATGACTGGTGATTGATGAATGAGAGTCATAGCATGACGCTTGTCTGTGTCAGATAATATTTTGGGCTGCAAAGTGCTTGATGATGCTGCATCTTTAAGTAAGGAGATCATTAATTATGATGATTGAGTGTTTGTTTAACACAAAATTGAACAGAGGAAAAAATAGATTTATAGTCTAGGAGGAGATGATGCTACAGTCTCTTTTCCTTTTGATAAAATCTCTCAATATATGTTTCCATAGACCTGTGTGTGTTTCATGTGAACCAGCTGTCTGTGCTGTGACTATTTTCACAGAGATTCGTTCCAGTGATCACTGCTGGTTTGCATGTTTGAGTTTCCTGTGCGTCTGTTGTGTGATTGTTTCTTAGACAATTGTGTCCTGTAATAGGACAGACACACACCGCTGCCTCTCTGAGGACTCAGATCCTCTCCCCCGCCCCATGCCACCTGGCATAGCTGTCAGAGACATGGCTCTGTGCCTTGGCATGCAACATGCCATCTCCCTGGCACATCCTCTGCTTGTGGAACTGAGGGATGGGACCTTGCCAACTGGGGCTCCTCCGATCATTGTGGTTGTCCACTCTGGATGCCCGGAGGGGGGCTTTTCCACCTGTTCAGTGGGAACCTAAAGTGCACCTCCAGTGGCCTCCATATGTCACCCATAATCTCACCATCCATTCACTGCACTGTGACACAGGAGTCTTTATTTAGCAGCATTTAAGACAAAGTCATACAAAAATGTTGGCTATTGTGGTACTAAAGAAAATGCATGGACAAAATGGCATAGTAAATCATAGTAAATTAAGCCATTTTCTGCACCAACTAAATAAACTGTGGCTATTTTCATGTTATCAATAAAACGACTAGAGCCAATAATCAGAGAGAACAATTAAATTACTGTATGTAGTTTGAAAATTCAGTTTGTAACGCTTCATACATTCAAACTACAGCCAAGTAAATGCTGAATCTAGTCTCGCATTTGTGAAGTTGTTGCTCGTAGGCAGTAAGATGCCTTAAACTGGCTAGATATCATGAATCAAATATATTACTTCCTCTATCTGATAAAGTCAGCCAGCACTGACATAATCAATAGGACAGGTTCGATGTGACAAATCTTATTAAACCAATTTTTCAACAGCAGCTTAGAGTGTCCCTGATGACATTAAATGCACCATTTTTAATTTAGCCACTCTCTAGACTCCATACAGAAGGATGTAATACATAAAAAGTGTATCCATTGTTTTAAAAAAACGAAAGAGGATTTTTATTATTCTGGTGACATCCTGTTTACATGAAAATGCTGGTTGAAGATTTGCTTTTTTGAAGTGGCCCTCATGACAGAATTTGTAGTATGTTTAAATGGCATTACACTGTAAAATAGCAGGCAATGATATTAAAGCTTTTCATCCTAGATATTCCAGTTTCTGACAACCTCTGTCATTAATAAACAAGTATAATACAGAATATACAAAAGGACATAAAGACTTCACAGAAAAGGAAAAGTTGCTCATTCACTATTGCTTGGTTAGTTGCAACTGGCAACACTGTTTCCTTTTTGTAAATGCAGTTTGTATTTGGCATAAATGGTAATCATCCCCTTGACATATTAAATATTTTGCATTTTTTAAGCGGTGCACCAGCAGTTTTGGCACAAACCATTCTGCCACTTTGGACCGCTGTTAGCTCTCTCATGTTGGTTTGAAAGCTCACATAGCCAAATGCTGACTGCCAAACCTCTTTCATAGCTGACAAATGCTGTTAATTGGCATCAAATCTAATATGACTCAGTTTTGTGGCAGCAATTGTAATTAAGTTACTCTAGGAAAAAAAAAAAGTCATTTTCACACAGTGTTTTTGTTATTTTGTCCACTGTCTGATATTCACATAGAAGAAGAAATACAGGACATGACATACAGGATTAAAGATGCTATTTAAAATGCTGTGCCGCTACAATAATATGACAACATGGATGAACTGTGTGAGACTGCATGCAATTTATAAGAAACAATTTACTATTGACACCTTATTTATCAAAATATGTGGAGTCATGACTTTTTTCCTTCGAGAAGACTCCAAAATTAAGTTTGAGAAATATGTTATAATATCTTTATACACCATTTAGGTAATTTTATGTGATGTATACTCACAGTAATATAATCTTAGATATTGTGATTTAAAAAATAAAGGCAAAAATGTAGCTTAAAATGCAAGAAGTAGGAAGTAAGTTGTCGCTTTCCCTCCATCCATTTAGGCTTTATTGATACCGTATGGCAGTGGCTGTCAGCACTTTTACATCACTGACAGATTCAACACCATCATACATTTTGGAACAGTCCCCAACATTTTAAAAGATCAGACTGACATGCTGAAATATTCTCTTTGTGCAGTGAACTGAACTGCTATCTTATCTCTCATGGTGACTTGTGTTTATGACTCTCACTAAGAGTCAGATCAATAATTGAACATTTGCAGAACATGAATTAGCAAAACTGATCTTAAAAATGCATATGATTTTGATAGCAGCACTCCTTCAGCTGGTGGAGTGAATTTTGTAATCAAAAGAAGGATCTTTTGTTCTGATCACACTAATACAGAACAGAGGGAATAGTAATGTTCCTAAAAGACCTCAGCACATCAGAGAGATACATTTTCCAACAAGTGACTACAGCATCCAGCTTTTATAAGCCAAGCACACTGTCTCGGGGTTATGAATGGCTTAATTGGCAGTAGCGCCGCAAGTGTCAGACAAAATGTCAGCAGTGAAAGAGAGGCTACTGCAACAAACTCCCCAGTGTAGTGACAGTGTCAAGAGAGTTTCTGTAAAGCGCTCTGTGAGTTCAGAGAACAGTCCGGGTTGATTTCCTGTCATCGCAGGCACGTAATTACTTCCAACTCATGTCATTGTGCAAGTAGCTCAATGGTGGAAGAAGTATTCAGAGTTTCTTCCAAACTAAAAGCAGCAATATCGCAATGAAAAATAAAAGGCTTGCAAAAAGGAATTGGTACACAATTACTGGTTTTCACTGACAAAAAAAATCTAACCACAAGGTCAATTGAGTTGCTGCTAATTTGCTCAGTGCATGGGAAAAATGGAAATTTGTACTGTTCTGTGGAAACCAGGCGACTTGTGAAATGATCAAAAGCCCCAGAACAGCACTAGTAGACCTTGTGATTATTTTGTCAGCTGTTGTTATTGTCCAAAATTAAGAAGTTTCTGGTTATTTATTATTGATGCGTTAATCAATCCATCCATTATCTATCTGGAAATAATGGACAAGAATCATTTCTCGGTTTCAGGGGGACTTGCACAAAGCACACCTGGACATTGCACAAGAGTGGTATACACCTTGAACCGGGTTTAATTCACACCTGGGGTTGACATATAGAGACACACAAGCATTCACTCATTTACACCTTCAGAGCGAATTTAAGAAGTCTTTAATTAGCCTAATCTACGTAATGTTTGGACTGAGGGAGAAAGGAGCACCTGGAGGAAGCCCACACAGACAACAAACATGCCAAAGCATAACCAGTAAGATTTAATGTTGCCAGAGTGGTCAGGAGTGGAGCTCAGTTGGGTGTTAAATCTATAACAACGATTGTATCATATAGGATAATATATTGCCACAGCATTTCAAAAAGATGTTGGGTGTCATTCATGACTTCAACAACTACAGTTCCTTATTTAATCTTTTTATCCCAGGTGAAATCGGTAACCTTGTTTCTTGTCTGAACCTGTTCTCTTTCAACCATTTTATATCAGGAGTTGCCCTTATGTTTAGTTTGTTGTTGTCACTTATCTACCACTCTGCCTTTCTCAAGCGCCTCAACAGTATTTGTAGAAAAAGCAGAGGAAGCATCTAGTCAGTTTCACACCTACATTTCTCCTCCCAATCTTGGAATTCAAGCCAAAATATTCTGCTTCCTTTTAAAATGATTAAAATAGTACTGTGCACATGCATACATTTAGCAGCTATGGGCAACGCCCTGCATTTGGAAGGTTCGTAATCAGCTGGTTTACCAAGGTGATAGTTTCATATAGTATTCCTGTAACATCCAATTGTGCCAGTGACTTATCTTCTCTTAACTACAACTTCAAGTGTGAATATAATTCCAGCTATATTTCACTATCCGGCCAGCAACTGCTCAATCTCCTGGGAGCGTTTGTGCTGCAGCTGCACCGCCTCGATTGCACAGCAGCTGGTGCGATACGTGCTGTAATTGCACAGTGCATGGTTGGGTGTTCTTGGTATCACACCAAATCTATTCATCTGCAGTCCATGTGATATTAATGATGCTTGCTCTAGCTGCACACCAACCTCCTATTTCCCTCTGTGATGTGAACATTGTTTAAGGGCCATTATTTATTATGCCCGTTCCTTGCCTGCATATACATTGCCAGCTGATTCGGAGAGATTCTTTTGTGTTACATAGAACCAGTTGGGCATCTACAGTGATCTCTTGCAGTAATGACCCATGCTGGGAGGTGTTACAGGAGCAATTTGGGCGCCCTCCTGTTAACAAAAGAGCCTGCTGAGACAGAAGCTGCGAGCAGCACTGCTCAGAGATGTGATTTCAAGCAGAGGGCCTGCCGTTGCCAGACAGTTGGTGATCCTGCGTATCACTTTCTTCTTTATTGTTATTGGATATGACACTGAAAGGTGCTAGCTCAGAAAATATGAAAAACTAAAAGTGTGTTTTCATTTTGTTCATTTATTTTAGTTTTTTTTATGTCCATGGGTTTACTCTGTTTCTTGTGAATGTCATGCAGTCAAAAAAGTGTGGACATGAGGGAAGTTTAACTTTAACACAGCACATAGTATGTTAAGGATTTATGTGCCATCTTCTATCTTACATTTGCCATAGCAGAAGGAAGCTTAACAGACAGCTCAACCATTGATATCCTTATTGGTTTCTCTGTCTACATATGGATTCAACCCTTTTGTCCTCGTCATCCTCAATACAATTTACAGAGGGGTACAATTGGGTAACTGTTTAACCCTAGTAACCTCAAATTTAGACCCCCTGATTTGTTTACAGGCCCACATGACCCCAGTATAACGGTAATGCTCTGTACTGGATGAATTTGAGAGAAAATCCTGAGTAATCCTGGATGCATGAATGGCTGACATTATTCCTCTAATTCAAAAAAGAGTAATCTGTTCTAGTAGATTGTATCAGGCCCATTGCTGCAAGTCAAACTCTATAGATAACAATGTCATCACCCTTTGATTACAAATATTGGATCAATCAAGCACAGTCATCGGGTCAAATTTGTAATTTGTCCAATACTTTAGTTATGATCTAATATCTTGGCTAATGAACATTACTATCCAGCCTCAGCTTTGTGCTGAAATGGCAAATGTTGACAATGGTGAAATATCTGTATCTATATTATCTGTAGCATCAGCATGCTAGTATGGTCATTGTGGTATGTTAGTATCCTGACATAAGAATTTAGCTCAAAGCACCACTGTGGATAAATACAGCCACTGGGCAGCTAGTGCAGCCAGGCTCTTAACCTTGTTTAAAAAACACAAAAATTCAGAACTAAATGATGACCTCTCTAAATGTGATTACAATCTAAAACAACACAATAACTTTTCTTATATATTTCTGTTAAGCTGCTGGTTTTGAGCACAGTACATGTATTTACATACATTCCATCAAATGCAAATATAGAGTACATTGTTTTCATCTTTTGATTTGATTTGACATACACTGACAAGCCATCAGTCACTTTCTGTACATTCCAGTAATATCCTCCAAACAAAGCCGCTGACTAAAGAACAGCACACAGACCAAGTCCAGGCACTGGTGTAACATTCTGTGAGAAAATTTGATTGTAATTTGCAAAGTCCAAAAGTAAATTACATCCGTTATGTAAAACCTAACCATTATCTATTGTTCAGGTAATTAATGCACCCACTGTACATGCAAATGACCATGCCTCAGCTGTATGACTGATAGCCAGATGGGAAAAATGAACATTGTTTCCTTAGGGAGAACAAAGGAAAGAACTATCCATCATTGCTGAAAACAACCTGACTACCCTGTGCTCCGTGTAGGCTACATGTAGGTAATTCTCTGGGATGTATTCCAGACATAGAGAAGAAACATCGGGGTAAACAAATGGGCTTTTTTTTTTTTTTGCGGGCGGGCCTGAGTACAGGCAGGAGCCAATAACTGTGGAGAGAGACAGGCACGCTAGTGTAATGCATTGTAATTGGCCATGGGGTTAATGCGTGTTTTCTACCCTGACATGTTGCTAATAGCATACTCCAGTTCTGAGTGAGGTTCTCCTGATCAGCACAGATGTTTAGCTGCCCTGGCATGCGCTGTGACTTGAGCAGATTGTTTTGCAGCTACTTCTGTGATAATTTAGTTTTACATTTTTTTGATGGAAAAGAAGAACTACTGCCTGGGTCATTTTATTTGTAATGCCTCATGTTGAATTTAATCTCCCTCTTTAGAGAGTAATCGAATTCGTCTTGGTGTTTTAAAACATGAATGAAGAGGATCATCTTAGCTCTGAGTAAATGTACATGGACACCCTTAAGTAGAGATCAACAGGGTCACTGCTACTACACATGTGTCTGCTTCAAAATACCACAGCAGGCAAAAGCGGTAGCGGGGGTGCACTTGGAGCTCTCTGGCCCCAGTGTCATTGATACTGGAAGTGTTGAAAACTTTTTCACTTTTATGCATTTTCTGGACAAATGTAAGACAGTGTGTCATGAAGATGGGTGCATCCCTCGTGCATCATATTGTCGCATTTTTTCGTCAGGTTATTTTAGGAGTTTCTTTTTTCAGCTTGTGCCCACCTAACACAAACCTCCTCTACTTCTGCCTTAACCGTGTTCTGAAATGCCTTTCAGTATCGATATTGGGGCCCTACATTTGTTGCCTTCACTCGAGGTCAACATGTGTACATATGTTCTGCAGAGACACACCCATTACTCAAACACAACCTGTCATGATAATTATTTCCTTTTTATGCATTTTTGGCCTTTATGTGGTCTTCAAAAGGTGGGAATGCCAAACAGTAGTTCGATACCATCTTTGTAACAAACCCTTGCAGCAACTGGATTAAGTTTTCCTTTAGAGGAAGCCCAAACTTCAGAAAGAAAATTAATTGGAGATTTTCTTCTTGTATTTAAATGCAGCTTTGGGTTTAAACATCTAAACAGCTCTAAGTCTGTTTATCTTTAATTCTTCGCGGGTAACAAAACTAGCTGATATTCATAATTGCTGCATTAAAAAAAAAGTTCTAAAAAGAAACACAATTGGTTTAATTGCACTGAAACTACCTCAAAGTCTACATCATCTTCAGCTTGAAGATACATTCTTTAGTGAGAATTTTTCCTAAGTACTAATCTTATCATTGATCATTGCTACACACACATGTAATTCATAAAACAACAGTGATCAATGATCCTACAAACATCAAGGCATGGTTGGCAGTGGCTGTTGTGTCCCAACTCTCTCTCTCTCTCTCTCATTGTTCTGGTCAGAGCGTTCATGCACTTCATGACAGATGAGGTGGAGTAAGGGAGGGGGAATATCCCAAAACTGAATATTCCCTTCACATAGTTTCAATCTGTTCTGCCAGAACAGATTACTTGTTCTTCTTCCCTGTTGGAGTGCCATTGTGTTCTCCTCCTTCCCTCTCTTATTTTCTCCCTCCTTCTCCCCCTTTTCCCATTATTATCACAATATAGCACTCTCCATTTCATTGTCAGTCTGGGCAGCACTGCCATAGCATGAACTTCCGTTACATTGTGCCCTGGCCACCTGGCCACCTCCTAGTGAAGATGTGTGATCATCTATCATGGATAAAACATTACACTACCCACGATGTGCCCACGAGTCCCTGCTTAGGCTGGAAATGGGAGGATAAGCTGAAAATACACCAGTAAAATTGACCCACCTACTATCAAAAGCGGCTTAGGAAGCACTCTATCCTGTTTGTCAGGTCAAATTGAATACACTTTCTGTACTCAAGAAAGCATCGAGGCATACACAAGATTAAGTGCTGCCTAGATTTTGTGTTTTCAGTGATCCCCGAGCCCCCATTTAAGGAGTTGCAGTCCCTGTTGATTGAGAGGTCCCTTTGAAAGTAGCCATAATTCAACAACAACAACAGTCGACCTCCTCTGGGAAGAGGCCCTTAACCACAAGAGCTGGGGGCTGGAGGGAGGGGGTGAGGGGGTGGGAGGTGAGCCAGGAGGAGGCAGCTTGCGGTTGTACATCTTGGGAAGGCTGCATGTGTTGTAGACAGCCCCTTAAGTGACTTCACCTCATCTCAGTGGTGCTCATTACGCCCCGATAGAAAGCACTTCCATTCAGGGCAGCAGTATAAAACAAACCAACCCCATCTGGAGAGAGGACAAGGGGGTGTCAACAAGAGACTACAAAATTGATTGGAGTTCTGGCACAGTACTGTGAATGGTAGAGGTGGTGCATCACATCATTTTTTAGTGGTCTGTAATTTTGCACACTTCACTCCTTGCTGTCTAATTACTGGCCAGCATATATTTTGAAGTTAAATATATCAACAGGGTTTCACAAATCTCTAAATATTTACTCATAAAACCGAAAAAAAAATTCAGAAGTGCTTCCACAGTTGGCTTCTTTAAACATGTATTTCAATGGCTATAACTCAAAGCGGGCACCGTGGCAAATCACACAGCATCGGTATTCATTTTGAAGCCTGTGTTTCGCTGCTCAGTTTGTTGGCCTAGCGTCTCCAACAGCGAGCTCCTGCTGGGATATTAAAGGCCTCTACCCAGCACAAGATGGAGTCTAACAGAAAGGAGGGAAGATGTGCAGATGACTCTGGAGACAGCATTATCTTCTACTATGCAAGTCGTTTGAAATACCAGTTTGACAAATTACGCCCTCAACCTATTCCCCCGTAATGTCCTTTTTCTTTTGAGTATTAAACGAATGTACATGTATGACTTTGGAGTGGGAACTGTCCATATTCGACAAATAGACAAGGAATAGAATGACTCACGCCTGTCTGTGAAATGTGCACAAACACAAGGGTGTGCCTGTGAACTGTAACAGGGTGGTGTTCAACTCAAACCAAAGAGCTGTTGAGCCATGGCTTTGGTTGATTTTCCATTCTTGAAACCTTTCAGCACATAGCTCATCTGTCAGCATACAAAAGAGTGATGTCTTCAGGAGACAAAAGCTGAAAAGAAAAATGCCTCCTGTGTTCCCGCTTTTCTCAACTCGTTAAGCTATGGGTTTTTAAATTCAACCAACTAATGAGCTATCACGGAAGTGATCATCAAAATACCCGTAAACCAGCGGTATTCCATCTTTGCAATTACTGCGACATAAAAGTTTATTTGCGTCATTTGTTCAAGTGTTTGAGCAGCTACCTGCGAACCGGGATACACATTTAAGTATGCACCATTTAAAACAACAATCCATCAACTGTTCTAACAAACAATACGGAACACCACAGATGCCTGGTAGTATCAAAACTTATGATTGGTGGTGGGCCAGATGAGCTCTCATGAAACAGGCTTCTTTCGTGGATAAACCAACTTTTCAGCAGGTTGTATTAGTATTTCATTCCTGTATTTCCATCCTCGTAGTTTAGCTCAGATTTATCTCTTTTGTTAATTGGCTCTGTTTTTCCTTTCCTCCATAAAATGGAAAATCAACCTCCTTGGGCAGTGCAGACCCTGCGTCAAACTGTATTCCTTACATATGAAATAATTTTCTTTCTTTTCCTTTCTCACAGATGCACACCACAGTTCCTGGCCACCGTGATTTAAGTGCCGAACTCATGTGCTGAAAACTCCTCCGGTGGTGATTGCCGGGCCTCGCCAGCACCTCACATATTGCTGACCCTCATGGGCTAAACCTCTTTGCCAATTAAGTTACTTGAGTATTTATATAGTTTTCCCATATTCGTTCATATGTTGCATTTATCATGGTTTTATAACGTCCGGTAAAAGTGCGGTCTGGCGTTATCACCGGTTCAGTGGGGTTCTGTGCCTGGAGACCACACACTGCCGTTTTGCTTCCTGATAACCGTTATTATGATAAATTTTCCGGCAGTTTGCCTCGGCCCCTCTCCGAGCAATTTGTGGATGAACATGCATCTGTAGACATTCTGGTTCATTCATCGGTATCTTAACTTTTTGGCATCATTTATGGCACAATTCTGTCTGGCTGACTCGGTCTGTTTGATCATGTTCGCCGCTCCGTCTTCCGACCTCATTTTTGAATACTTATTTAGCTTAGCCAGATCTACGTGCCATGCGCTTTTACTTTAAATTTTGAATATTCTGGAACACTCAGGGCAAGTAGCTGCAAATCCACTGCTGGTGACATTTAGCAGACCATATTTCTGTCCTGCCTAGGCAACTACAAGTGATTACAGTACTTTCATGGATTTTTATGGGGAGCCAATCCACTGTGTCTCGACAACAGCTCACGCTTTACTTGGTCCCAGTTTATTTAGATGCTGTAAATTTTAATTCTGCTCCTGCCCTCCATCTCTCCGCAGCTTCCGGCATCAATTTGGCTGCTGGTTTCCGCAGCGCGCCTGCCGAACGTCACGCTGGGGGCGATGATGGCGGTACACTGGCATCAGGAAAGCGAAGACAAGAAAGAAATTTTGACATATGCCGGGAGTGAGCTGTGCCAGGGTCTGGCAGCCTGCGGGCGAACGCCATGACAGGTATCGGTACCGCGGCGCATGCACTAAAACCAGTTATCGCCATTAATGCAGTGGCAGGTGAAGAATAACCGCAGACCCGTACTGGTACGCCTCCTTTAACCAGTCGAATAGGTACGCTGGCGCACCTCTGTTGACCAAATGACCCCGCCGCACCCACACACAATACACACCATGGAGGAAATATCACTCTGGTTTCAAGATTGAAATCTCATCTTTTTTTCTTTTGCCCCAAATTGTCTGCACGCGCGCTCTTGCATGCTGTATTCGCACACCACAGGAGTACCATTGATCTGCAAGCCAGCACTAAGCGCTGACCATAACTGTCCTATCTTCAGTTAATAGTCCGGTGATGCTTTACACTTCATTGGTTGGGCTGCTCTTTTCGTATTTCAGTAATTGGTAAATGAGATGTCTTTCATTCAAATGCCAAAATAATCGGAAGGATGAACTAATGCTACCACCCCAGAGACTATTCATCTGGCTTGCATTCTTGACTGACCTAGCCTCCAATACTATTCTGACGAGATCGGAATCATGCTGGATCCGTCAACGTGCAAAATGTGGTAATCACGCCAGTGATTCGAACAGAATCTGGAAAGTGGTGTTGATCGGCAAATCGCGGTAAACTAATGTAATTTATTAAGTCAGTACACCGAAGGCTATATAAGGCAGGAGCCGCCTTAGCGGTGCCACTAATCGCTGGAATTCGGTTTTTCCACCGTACCTGCGCGCGTTCACTACAAATACTGCGCATCCATTCAGCTTGCCGGTACCTGAATATGACCCCATACTGTTACATATGCGTACGCCTGCGGGGTTCAAATATTTCCAGAAGCGGGTTTAAATCTTAAACAACAGCGGCTGCTCGGTACCGAGATTAATCCACGTCTACCGTGGGGTGCAGGCCGTCAATAGTAACCGCCAACTGCATAGCTGCCTTCCGCCGATTCGCCAATTGAATATCTCGCTGTCGTAAGTTTGAGATTTGGTGACGCGTTTCACTAATCGGGAAGAAGTATGTTTAGAAAGCAAACCGCCAACCAGGCTGCCAGAAGGAAAAAACCCTGCCGGGTGAGCAGGGTTCCGGGCTGGCTGTCGCCATATAATTGGCCTACCGGTTCGCGGTTTGACTTTCGAGGCCGGTCTGCGGGATATCGCTGCTTCAGCTATGAGGGCAAACTCTGCCGCGCCAGTGCGGTTTCTGCGGGTTGGAATAAATATTTTTGGGTTCTTATCAAGCGGGCGAGGATATGTCTTGTATGGGGCAATGAACGCCGCCTGGTATTGGTATATAAACCAACCGGGCCAAAATGCGTGATGATGTACTCCTTTGCTGCTGTTTAGCACCGTCATCGCCATCATGCGTTATGCTGCACGATTCTGCTTAATTGCAGAACTGGTGCCGGTGAGCCTCATGTTCTGTTGGTAGTTTTGCCATTTCTCTTCTTCGACGCCGGTGCCCAAAACCAGCTCCTCCTCTAAGGCCAAATGATTCAGTGGTGGTGGAAGCAGTAGGAGAGGTATGACATGCAAGAAATGTGCAAACAGCCGTGGTATTACCATCAGATCACTGGTACCCTAGACTTGATTGGGTTGTACAATCTGGATGGAGTCCATCTCATTAATTTGACAATTTTGAGGTTAAATTATTGGTATAATGTTTGTTAAATATTCCTTTATTTCGTTTTCTGAAAAGTCAGCTCTCTATTTGATCTTATACCGAAAATGAATGCAGGAATTTGCAGGCGGCAGTCGTTGCCGGTTTGCGGAGTTCCGGTAACGGCATTATCTTCTATTGGAGCTGCCTTTATTTCCGTTCATTCATAATTCGCGCTATTCTTACTCCACGCCACCGGGCGCTTACCGACGATTGAATCATTAAACTCTTACTGAACTGTGCAGTCGCTCTGTCCATAGTTTCTTCAAATGAACTCGGACTGATTCACCGATTCAGACTTGGTGGGCATCATCGTGTCTAATCTTGACCTTTTAAGTTCTCAATCGTTGGTGGGATATTTGATCATCATTCGTTTTATTTGAACCAATAATCAATGGTAAGTACCATGTTATTTGGTGACTATTTTGCTCGCCCGTCAGGTGGTGAAAAATATATTAAACAAACTGAAATCTTCTGTTTATTGACAGTTAAAATGAAAATTTACAGGCAGCTGTGGAATACCGAAATAAAAAGGCTCTACCGCCTGCGGAAATGGTCATGGGATGTATGTGGTTATCGACAGTGAGAACTGTTAATATGTGATGGCTTTGTTTGATTTGGGTAGGCAGTGTTGGAATATCACTTGTTTCCGACAGGTCACCCTTCCCTCTTCTCTTCTCCTAAAGCCCCATTCACAAGCTGAGGAGAATACACCCTTCAGCTGCTTCCTTAATTTCTGCTCCATTTAACTAAAACAAGCAGTCACTTTTATGCCAACCAAATGGAGCCCTCTCAAAAGGAGAGTGATGCAAATGTCAGACTTTCACCTACAGTTTAATACTCTCTCAATTTCCTATCCTCAAAACAAGGATACTTTGCTTTTGTCTTCCTTCATTCTATATATCAATATACACCAGCCCTGGGATTATTTTAACAACAGTCTACAAACTTGGAACTTATTCTATCTTCAGTTTTTTAGCCACCCATATGACATCATCTGTGGGAATCAAGTTACAGATGTTGGCCTCTGCACGTCTGTTTGGATTTCTGTAGATATTTTCTAAACAGGAAAGATTTTTTTACCCATTATTTGGTCTATGTATAAACTGGTTATGAGACAGCTGCAGTGGGCATGAATGTATCCTGGAACTTACTCTGGTTCCACTGAATTACAGCTGTTTAATACGCAGGATTAAGCTACAAGAGTAAAAGTATTAACTGCAGTTAGCTTCGTTCACTGCTATGGATTTCATGGCTAGTGGATATAGAGGGCTCTTGTAGCGGATTAAGATCATGTTTTACTGCTTTTTAAGATAGATCGGTACTGTCCCCCACAGGGACCATGAAAACTCAGAAGATGCTGTCGAGTAAATCCACCTCAATTCGGTTTTGCTTACTTTTTTGTTGCTAACATAGTCAGCATCAGCACACAATGGCCTAGATTTGCTTATTAAATATACAGTGCCTACCAATGTCAAAGAGATGCCAGTAAGTCAGTGATGATACAACAGTTTTGGGGTGATAAAGTTCCACAGTTTTTTCTAGTTTAATTCAGCACAACAATTTGAGGCTGCCCACCATCTAATTTGTAATGATGTTATTATTCTAGAGGCCGGACAGATTAGAGGAAGGTGAGTTTGTTGCGTTAAGATGAAAAACATGTTATTTTCAGGCCACCATACTAAATAAATAAATCAAGCTGCATAAAGTGTTGACCATAGGAAAGAAAAAACTCACATGAGCCTTTAGTATAAACATCAAGGTGGCACATAGTTGTTATACTCCGTGCAACAATTTACCATTAGACCTGTCAGCAAACAGCTCTCCTCATTGCAGGATTATCTGAGGCCCTGGGCAAACAATTGCTTTGGGCCTAATGGACCTATACAGGGAAGTTTCATCATTTCTCCTGACAAACCCACATGCGCAAAATACAGATGATTGGTTGACTAATGATTGGCATAAAGTAAGTTGGTAGCAATTCCCAGTAATTGATTGTTACTGTAAAATGTTTTTTTTAAGCAAAATACCAAAATTCCACTATTTGAATATATTTCATATTTTCAGAGTTGTATTTATGGGTCTTTTCCACAGTTATTGACATTATTATCTCATATTTGAGAGGCTGAGAAAACATTTAGTGCCTTTTTTACATGAAAATATGCTTCAGTGATTCTTCAAAATAGTTCTTAATTACTTTTCTATGAGCAAAATGAGTTCATCCACTTATTTCAGCTATATACTATCCCAAGTCTAGTAGTTTCATTTAAATGAAAGTGGGAATTAATTAAATTAATATGTTTCTTACGCAAAACTCTTATGGAGTAGAAAAAAGATTCTCCTCTGAAATATAATGAGGAAGGAATGAAAATATAAAGTACAGTAAAAGTACCTCAAATCTGAATTTAAGTACAGTACTTGAGTAAATACTCTAAGTGCTTAGTTACTATAGAGACATAATTTAACAAATGTATTGTATTGGATTTGGCACTAATTAGTGATAAACCTATTTCCAAATAGAATTATTTAACTCAATCTTAATATATAATTTTAGATGTTGTTCATTATATTATAGTCATGTATTCCTTGAAGTATCTAAGTTGGGCCTTTAATGTGATAGAAATCGTATAGAATAAGTCTGCTTTGGCTCTTGCTAAGTTTGTATTAACTTATTATTAATATGACAAAAGGTATAAAATTCATGGCTAATTTTGCTTGGGCAACAGACCCGCCAGCGTAGAGGCTGGTGTTGTCTTTGGCTGAAATCCCACACCATATTTTGGAGTCTGCCTGAGCACACTCAGACGGCCAGGATCAACTTCCCGTGGCTCACACCCTGTTTTCCGAAGGCCGGTGAGTCAGCCCCTTCAACACGCTGCTCTCTGCGGCCCGTCCGTAGGCAGTGGGCTGGCCGCGGCGGAGATTTCTCCGTTTAGTCGGATCTTATCTTTTCTCCAACTGGGCGCACCTGATCTTTTTGCGCCAGCACATACCGGGTAAGTAAAGTCGGCGGTTTATAGTCGCCCTGCGATATTTTGTCCTTGCGCTGCGCCTCCGTGGCAATGGATTGATTCAGTGTTTTTTCTCCGACCTCTGCCTCGACCAAGTTGAGGAAAACAGTCTCTCTCTAACCTGCGGCTTTCTCTCTCCAGCCATAACACCATCCGGCCAGTTTCGACTACCTGGCTCGGATGTTTCCTACTGTTTAGGACTTTGAACTTTTTTGTCCTTGTGCATTTGCAGGAGTATTGGGGATTATAAGGATTTCTTTTTAAAAGCTTCCCAGGGTTCCTGAAACACCAAAGATTTATTTATGAAAGTGATATGGCCAGGCGGGGCTCTGGCTCCTCTCTCTCTCTATCTCACCTTTCTCTACAGCAGCCACCGCGGCAAAAGCATGTCGACAAGGTAAATACCTTTAAATCACTGTTAGTTATCCTGCTGTATGTTTGTTCCACCACGATTAGAAGAAACTTACCTACAATGTATCACGAGTTAGGGAAAAAAATTAGAAAGACACGGAATGCAAGCTGTGGCTCTGGAAATCAGACATGGAGCTAGGCAGAGCTAATTCTGCTACCAAATTCGTCAGCTTCTCACTTCACCATTACGCAACTTTAAAAGTGACTCTTTCCATAACAGGCACACTATTTACTTAGACCAGCCTATTTGAGCTGTAAGCAACATGCTTTTCCCCTTTTTATCTGCATAGAGGCTGCTTATAAATTTCTGTGTTTGTACTTTCAGATGATTCATAGACATGAGAGATAAAGCTGTTTCATCCGTCTTTGGGTTGTGTGCAAGTGTATTTGAAATTCACAAAATATCATTGTTTGCTGAACTGGATCATCCATCTATCTGTGTTGACTAGCTCCATTAGTCCTTGGAAATGCAAGGATGGATGCTAACTTGAACCACAACAAAAAATGTAAAAAATAAAATAAATAAATACACTATGCAAAGAAGAGTCATTGGGTATTCACTGTCAGGTAATGAGCCAGCATCATCAGTCCAGCAGACATCCTCATTACCTGGGGCGTCAGCTCATGTTTAATGATGGATAAACAGAACCTCATTCATTTAGCCTTCTGTTAATTGTTTTGGAAGTGAGGCACTGCACTGCGGTGCTGCACTTCTATATCTTATTCCAACTGGTGGTTGCTCCAACAGAGACATTACACTGATATTGGGCTAGATTACTTCATATAGAGGTATTGATTTTCAGAGTCTATATGTTTCAAGCAACCACTACAATCTACTATAAACAAGCTGTAGTGCAGCGTGAATTGAGAGCCATGAGAAAAATATCTTTCAACCAGTCATTGGAGTGCACAGCTCAGCCCTTATCCATACCCTGTCGTGACAGTCCTTATCTTTATCATTTAAGCTGTTGGGCGTTATCAAACACAGCAGCATGTAGTGAAGGTGCAAATATATAACTTCCAGCTCTTGTGCAACATGGCCCAGTTTTTCCATCATTCTCGTGATATACAAAATAGTTATGTGTATTGTATGTGTGTCAAAAAAGAAAGGCGATCCATCGCCTTTTGAAGCTTATTTATTTGTGCAGTTAAAAGAATGAATTTGCAAAGACAGGCCTCAGAATGACAGGCCTCTGCACTAGTATTAGGGTCTCTGCGTGTGGAGCCTGATGAAAGACCCTCCTAGAGCACTCTGCAGTGGTGGAAGGGAGATAGAGAGAGAGAGAGAGAGAGAGAGAGAGGAGAGGAGAAAAAAAGCCCTCCTTGGCTTTGCTGGAGATCCAGTACAAAGGAGAGATCAGGGGTAGGAATTGAAACAGGCTGACTGTCTGGAAGTAATAAAACCAGGAGTTAAGAGGGGACCAGGGGAGTTCCTTTGGGAGCTTTAGTTGATTCAGAGAAATTGGACTGGGACCCCTGCGCGAAGAGTCTCAAATTACTAATTGTGGGGTCCCTTCTCTGAAATATCTGTTTATTCAAAACACATTTCTTTGAGGTCCTGACTGTGGCCAGAACTTATCTTTATCAAAGTTAGCCGAGTTACAACCCGTAACCAAAGTTGCAGTCTGGCTCATTTGGTTTAAGGACACATGTAATAGATAGTCTCATTTCTTTTTTTTTTTTTTATTGTTTGTTTCACTTTTGGATTAACCTGTTTAAAAGTTCAGCCTAACTGCTGCTATTTTTACCACTTCTGTCTGCTAGCTCTTAGAAGTTGTTGGAACTTTAAAAAATGCCCCAGAGTTTGGTTTTTGTAAACAAGTGCCTGTTAGAGGTGTAAAATCCATTTTAAGGCTCCTATCTTATCTATATAATCCTGCTGGGAGGAATTGTGTACTGGTTGTCTCCCGAGGACAAGTGCAAATAACTCACTGAAATGTGCCAAACGTTTTGGCAACCCTACCTCTTACAGACCACTCTCTGGGGTTTTATCCTCACAGACCACCTCAGATGCAGCCTTACCGGGCGTTATAAACAACTATCGTTTTTCTTTACGTGCATTTAAAAGGTCTTCTCTGTATGGACTCTGCTACTAAGAACATAATTTACCACCTTTGTATTTGTTGTGTTTGGAAATCCCAGGTCCTGCATCCCCCAGTGTCACAGGAGAGAAATAGAATTCAAAACAGACTGCCATCCCTGAATTTCAGAATAATTCACTCCCTCGCCTCATTTGCAGTGAAATCTGCGCCGCAGAAGTGTAGTGAAGGTTCTGTGACACAAGCAATTTCTAGCTTCATCCTCAGATCAAAACAGCTCAACCTTCTCACTCATTCAGATCCCATGTGCAATGAGTTAGGAAGGGGCGTCATACAGAGTCACCTACTGTCTGCTGTATAGTATGCTGTTTACTGATCATTTCCATTTATAGGCTCAATCGCTCGCAAAGTCCTAATGACCTCCATCCACTGAGAGACGGATAATTGCACACTTGGCCAAGTGTTTGATTCATCTGCTTCACTAATGAAACCACCCCCATTAAGATACTGCTGATCACGTCGCCCTGATTAACAGGGCTCAGTTTTGTGCTTTCAATTGTGCTCCAGGTAGGAATGGCATGAGTGAGGTCAGCAATTTGAGACCACAGTCGAAAAATAACAACTTATTTGTGCTTTTGTTCCTGTTGCTATTTCCAGCGGCTAGATCTGCTCGTGCAGGGTTTGTAGAGTTAAAATGACCACAATTACTGAGATAATTTGCAGTAACTGCAGCAGTTTATCACATATAATTGCTTGGGAGGAAAGGTAGATCAATATCCTCTGAATAGATTGAACGGCATCTGCTGTTGCGTTTTCTTTAGTATTAGGGGTCAGCGTAATCATCTGCTTACAGCTTAAGCTTTTAGCTGACTATCTGAGCAACAGTAGGACTACTGACTTATTTAATCCTAACAAGGCACCTGTCTGCTAATTTGCCATATAGCGATTAAATAAAACAAGTGTATGCTGAACTGCAGGAAGTTGTATAGACATAGTGCAGTTAAACTTCATAAGCAAGATCTCCTGTTCTTTGCACCTGGAAAAAATGCACATCTGCAAACACATGGTTTCATCCCATTTCTCAGCATATCAAACTTTCCGCATCAGCTGTTAGTCAGGAGGTTTAATGTTGCTCTCCAGATTAGAAGATTTGAATTCTCCCTCCACACACACTACTATTTTATTCCAGTATTTTTCCTTATATTTCTGGTGCTATGTGCAGCTGTTTTAAAACTGTTACTCTAACACAGCATTATTAGCCCCCCTGTGTGTCGAGACATAGCCCGGGCCAGCTTGCGGTTGCTAAATAATATCAAGGGCTGTTTGAGTGGAGAGTAAGCCCGCATCATAGTCCTAAAACCCAGGCGGATCATGGACAAGTCCACGGCTTCTGCCCCTGCTAAGATGAATTACCTCTATCAGGCTGCTTATAGTGTGGTGTGGTACAGAGGAAATGTGACCAGAGGTCTACTTCTCCTGTTTTGCCACCACAGCCTGTATACCAGCCTCTCCTGGGATTCCTGATCCTGGTACACATTCCTTGTACTGATACTGGAGAAACATTAATATTGTTACATTTATTTTAACCTATTTAACCAGCCACAAGTTTCTGTTAATGGGCTTCTCCTTTGTGTGTTTATGCACTGTGGGTGGCACCGCAGATAGTGACTGAGGTTGTCTGCAACAGTGTCTTTAAAAAAAAAAAAAAAGATTAGTATTTTCCCTTAACCGAAACCAATACATTGAGTATACTCAGTACAGAGAAACCAGCTAGTCTTCACATTACAAGCAGCAGCTGTAAGTGGGTGTGACAATTGCCTTCTGATTGTGGGCCAGGACAAATTTGTTTCCCAAAATGATGGGTATGGAATCTGTCAGGCTCAGCTCAGAGATGACAGTAATTGATCAATTGGGGTTTACTCAGTAGACATCCACTTTGCTGCAATTAATCAAGGTAATATGTTGGAATAAAAAGCAGAAAATTAAGTTTTTTTTTCCATGCTTAAGGAAGCAAAAGCGCCTTGTACAGCATAAGTCTCTATTTCAGCTATTTTAATGTTAAAGTTCCCACATTTATGTGGCAGTTCCTGTTCACCAGTTTCATCATGACATTTTGTACTTGCAGAGAAGAGAAGCTCTTTTTGCCTTACTCCTTCCTCTAATCAATTTCCTGAAACCCTAGTCTCTAGACATGGAAAACCCTTTCATTTAATGTGGTGCAAAGGAGTTTAGGTGTTGTCCTGAACCATCAGCTCTCTAAAGCTCTACTTTTACAAGCTGGCCTATGCCTTAATATCATTGGTCAGTTCACAAAACATCTAACATCAAGTGTGCTCTTCTTGAGGCAGAACTTCTCTCAAATTCAGAAGTGTTCCTGCTGTGCCCAAAAGATGTCAGGCGCAGCACCTTGCCAATCCGACTATCTGTCTTCTTTACTTGTCTGCCAGCCTTTCATGTCAAAAAACAAAGCAAACCTTGCTGGGAGTTTAGAAAAATTGTGTCTAGGGTATAGAAGCTGTCCATACTGCCTATTGAGATGACTCCTTTTACAGAGGACTTCATGTGCTAGCCAGGGACATTACATCAACAGTATTTTATCTTTAACGGAGGCGTCGCACAAACATGTTTGCTTCACTGATTTCCACTTTTCCTGTACTTTTGGTTTTTAAAATGGGAACAGAATGCAAATTTCTAATCCGCTGTGAATTGCTGTTGTGCTCTCAGGAAACTCCCTGTTCTGCCGTGATTGAATGATGCTCAGGCAATGACCTCTGGGAGAGTCTTTTTAGATTTCCATGGAGCCGATGCACATTGTACCTTGTAAAGCAAAACATACAAGAAGAAGCTGAAATCATGGGTTCATAACCAATAACATTGTAGTTTATCATCTCTGTTATTAAGCTACTATGCCTTCAACTGGAGTGATTTCTGCCCGTATCTGGAAGACTAAGCTGGTCGCGGTCCTCCTCAAATACCCACATTTACATATATAAAATGTACAGTTTTTATTTTAGATTTTTAGCATAATTTAGCAGGTGCATTTGGACATTGGGAAATGTATAATACAGTAACTATTTATAAAAACAATAAGAGTGATCTAGAGAGCATCTTATTAGGCGAAGTACTGCACTGATATAATCTTATCAGTTTCTATTTTTGAAACAAGGCATTACCTTTGGACCAAACATTTGCTGCTTACATTTCTGAATCCTTCAATCATCAGTTTTCTAGGATTTATTTTACTATATGTATGTGCATTGTTGCAGTGGCCACTGTGTGTGAAGGTTTATCAAACCAAAAAGAAATAAAGTGTCATTCTCATGTGCAGATATTAGTAGTTCTATCGGACACAGCACAAAATGGCTAAAAACTACTTTTTTTTTAAGTGAAGATTGTGTGAATAACAAGCTAGTGATCTTGCAGCATGACCACGTTGTATAATATTTATATTTCTGCTAGACTGCAGTCACAGTTGGTCATGTTTTTCAGGACAGCGTGGCATTGTCAGTCTGCTAAACTGCATACAGAAGAACTTGCAGGAACCAAGCTACATGTGTCAGTGCCACATCTCCTTATAAATGCACAACGCAGCAAATGGCAGTGCGTGTGTGTGTGTGTATTGACTTTCGATTACCGTGTGTGTGCTGCAAGCAAAGAAGTATTTACCCTGGCCTGGCATTCAGGCAAAACCTCAAAGAATGGGCTACCGAGATCATTTATAAACCTACTTAGACAGTGAGGACTTTTTCCCCAATTTTCTCAAACTTTAGCTATTTGGTTCTGACTCCACCATCGCCAGGTATCTCCTGTGGTAGTGGCAGCTGCTTAAGTTATGACACATGCTGCGCTGTGTATCAGATGAGCCTGGACTAATGAGTGCAAAGGCTCTCTTATCACAGAACTAGTTTTTACTGCCCTGGGAGGGGCATGTTACATACATTTCCTATTAAAATGGGATGTCTTAAAGCCATTTTAAATGTTTGAATTCTTATTTTCCTAATTCTTCTGAACTTCAAAGAGGCTTTATTTGGTAAAAGGGCATAGTTCAGTTACAGCGGCTACTGGGCAGTTAAGGGAATAAGGCTTGGCTTATTTTATCTTTCTATCATTGACAAATCTAATGAAAACTCCATCACTAGCAATGAAAGCTTCGATTATTGGACTTGCATAACACACAGTTGAAATCTTTAAAAGCATATCTAATTATTTCTGTTGATTGTGAGAGAAAAGGATGTAGGATGTCTAGTGGAATGTTTCAATATTGACAAAGAGATTTTCTACTAGGCATTGTTGTCTCACAAAGGCATCTCAGAACAGGTACATAAACCTGAAAGATGTGACTTTTTCACAAGGAAACAAAAGGATGATGTGTAATAGTTGAACAGGAAACAAGGCGCCTCAGAATGACAGATATAGCATAGACTTTATTCAGTGGCGTAAGCTAAACAAGGCGGAAATGTTAGTTGATGTTACCTTTTTGTAGAGTTCATCAATTTATTACTCTTAGAACCTTAAATATAATTAGTGCAATTTATATTCAATGTAGTTGTGAGGTGGGCGGGTCTCATGCCTGGCAGCAGTCCTGGCTATGGGAATTAAGAGACTAATATTTCTTCTTGAAAGACTGATTAATAACTTCATTTAGTTGCAGTGTATCTGCTGGAGTTCAACATCCTGCGAGCTCGGGCATGAATTTATTCTCTGCTGTCTTCTTGGAGGATGTCAGGGTGTGATGAATTAACTGAGAGTCTTCTCAATGGTGGTTCGTGGTGTAGTGCACCTTGATTAAATTAACATGCTTCAAAGAGATACAGGAAAACAGGAATCAATGCAGCTTTTCCAATATAATGATTTTTGTTCATCGTTATTGTCAGTATAGATAATTGCAATTTGAATCCTATTACTCCCAACCCAGAATGAATTTTACTTGATCCTAACTGCCGTACTTTTAATACGTTCAGACTGAGGCTGATGTGTTTCATTCACCAAACTAACTTGTATTGTTGTTTCTGAGCGCAAACATTGTCATCCTCACCATGCTTGTCATATTACTGATGCTAGGTTTACCAGTATGTGTACGGGGGAAAGATCTTCCACACTCACTCCTAAAGTATCAGTCATCCATGTACACACACAGCCTCTCAGCCTTCATTCAGTCAAAGGAACTTTTCATGTGCTGAAAGGGTGTGGGGGCAGTCAGTCTCAGAGAGAGGATTGTGAGCACTGCTCAGTCGCGCTGGCTGCCATCATCTTGTGCCCGGCCTGTGGCTCTTGGCAGCTTTAGTCATGGTGGGATGTGTGTGTGCGTGTGTGTGTGAGTGAATTTGGGTGGGTATTTGTATAGGCGTATGCCACCCATCTGGGGTTGAACAGCTGTTTTATCAACAAGGTTAAAAGAGTTTTCCGACATGAACTTGCCCTTCAGCAAAAAAAAAAGAAAAGAAAAAAAGAATGTTTACCTACTTTCACTGAGACGATTTGGAAGAAATTAGACCATTTCTGTGGAGCAGCTTGCAACCTAGATATCATTGATCCAGTATTGTGTGCTGAGCACCTATTTTGAAAAACAAAAATGGGAGGAAGGCATGTACTGGTAGCCGCACTCGTTATAATATTATTGGTATTTTTTTTTGTGAAAGTCTTTATTTAGTTAAAGACAAAATTACAGATTTGCTCACAGCTGTGAATTGTAAAGACGTCGGTAGTTGTGTGGTTTGGGTTTGTCAAAGAACTTTCATTTCTAAAAATGTGCTTAGGAACAGATTTTTATAAGTTTAGCGCATAAATTAAAACCTTATGTTTCCCATTGGAAAATATTGACGTACACTGGCGAGCCATGCTGAGATTTAGTTTTTTTTACATGGTGGTTTAAGTCAACTCTTTGCTGACAGTACCTCCTTGGTGTTCACAGTGCTCAGCTTCTACCAAGAGTTCTAACTATGGTGTCTGTTTAATAGTTAATGAGCTGCGTCAGATTTGGTGTGGAGTGCCAGAACAATTCTGTTTGAAGTTTAAGTATTTTCTCCATTATTTTCTTGGTCTGTTTTACAAGGCAGGAACTGGTTTGTCTGGTTTCTGAAGTGGAAATCCATAGAAACCGCTCAGCTTTTAAGCATAGAAGATGTAGAGGTTTCAGCAAGAATAGAAGAAGGTGTCATTTTTTTGTCCTACACGGTACTTTTCCATGGCAATGTCTCAGCATGCAGCGCACAGCAGCGTTCTGGATTGTTGAGTCTCAGACATTAAGTTTAAACAATTTAGGGTTTAGAGTTAAGACCACTGGAGGCTCTGCACAAGTCATGTATATATCAGCTTGTGTGCCAGATCTTGGAGCTCTTCGATTCAGCCTCCCAGGTTTTATTTTGATTTCACCTGCTGCTATGGTGACCCCCTGAAAAAAATTCTCCCAGTATTAACCAATGTTTCTGCTGCTAAATCCAAGCTGAAACGATTCTTTGAAAAGTTCAGCATTAGATAGAGGCTCCTTTGTGCTGTAGGGAGCTCCCCTTTGGCATTGGGCTTCACTGACTGCGCTGACTTCTCACCATGTTATTGGAGCCAGTTCCTCCTCAACTCTGAGCTCATCTAAAGCTAACAGAGGTCAGGAGAGGCAGCTGAAATGGTGAAGTTACAGCTTTAAGCCTTTTTAATACACTGCCATGATGTAATGGAATTGGCCGTCTCTTTTGATTCTGCTTTCTTGGCCCTTCACAGTTGAATAAATGCGTCCCTCAGCAGCACTTACTTGAAAGATGATGGTGTTTCTCCTTTTTATATTAATGTTACACAGCTCAAATACAAAATAAGCTTGAGCTTGGCCATAGAAAATGCTAATTGCACCTTGAAATTTCATTTACTGTACCACTGTGGTGCATGAATTTTACTGTTGATGAAAATGCCAAGTCTTAAGTGAGGTATAAGGGCTACCGTTTTATTACAGTTTGAGAAAACGGGAGCTACTGGATGGGTTTTGATTTAAGACTTGCATTCAGGTTCTTAAAATAATGGAGCTGTGTCAAGCTGAATTGTCTTTGAAGTGGTTCTAACTTTTAACTGACGTGATGACCACACTTCCCATGTGGCCATGCACCAGGACAATCACAGTAATAAAATGACACCCCACCTCCTTTACTTACTTATGTTTATCTTTTTTCTAATTTGGGTGCTAGTCCATGACCTTTTGGGAAGATGATAATCTCTTCTAGTGTCTGTTTTATGGAGTCTGATAATTGAGTTGGGTTGGCTGTGATATGAAAGTCAAGTTAAGAGGAAAGTTACATTACTAATGGACTTACACAATACAGGGGAAGACTGCAAAAATTTTGCAGTGTGACCTTATGACTCACTGCATTTCTCATGTGCACATTCCTGGAATGACCACGAGATTGTGAATAATTTTGTTCACTTTTCTTTTGCTATAATCCCTTTATATAGTGCAGCAGTGTTTCAGTCACTGTTTGATGAGGCCATACAGAACCTGAGAGCAGCATCTGGGACAACAAGGTCTCTTGAGCTGTGTCTAAATACAGACATGACCTTCCCCTCTCTCTCTCTGTGTCTGATATGGAGGAGGAAGAGGAGGATGAGCAGGTGGAGGCAGAGCAGTAAGCTCCTGGAGGTGAGGATTTTCATCCGGCTTGAAGCGTGCGCAACGGGCAGTGATGGAAAGCAGCTGCATCAATTCCCTCTGATTCCTTAACCACTGTCCCTTGAACCTTGACTCCACTCCCCCCCCCCCCCATCACCACTCCTACGTCTCAGCCTGTGACAGGTC
>BRZM01001630.1:0-19023 GCA_033238685.1 Lates japonicus | reverse complement strand
ATTGCACCTTGAAATTTCATTTACTGTACCACTGTGGTGCATGAATTTTACTGTTGATGAAAATGCCAAGTCTTAAGTGAGGTATAAGGGCTACCGTTTTATTACAGTTTGAGAAAACGGGAGCTACTGGATGGGTTTTGATTTAAGACTTGCATTCAGGTTCTTAAAATAATGGAGCTGTGTCAAGCTGAATTGTCTTTGAAGTGGTTCTAACTTTTAACTGACGTGATGACCACACTTCCCATGTGGCCATGCACCAGGACAATCACAGTAATAAAATGACACCCCACCTCCTTTACTTACTTATGTTTATCTTTTTTCTAATTTGGGTGCTAGTCCATGACCTTTTGGGAAGATGATAATCTCTTCTAGTGTCTGTTTTATGGAGTCTGATAATTGAGTTGGGTTGGCTGTGATATGAAAGTCAAGTTAAGAGGAAAGTTACATTACTAATGGACTTACACAATACAGGGGAAGACTGCAAAAATTTTGCAGTGTGACCTTATGACTCACTGCATTTCTCATGTGCACATTCCTGGAATGACCACGAGATTGTGAATAATTTTGTTCACTTTTCTTTTGCTATAATCCCTTTATATAGTGCAGCAGTGTTTCAGTCACTGTTTGATGAGGCCATACAGAACCTGAGAGCAGCATCTGGGACAACAAGGTCTCTTGAGCTGTGTCTAAATACAGACATGACCTTCCCCTCTCTCTCTCTGTGTCTGATATGGAGGAGGAAGAGGAGGATGAGCAGGTGGAGGCAGAGCAGTAAGCTCCTGGAGGTGAGGATTTTCATCCGGCTTGAAGCGTGCGCAACGGGCAGTGATGGAAAGCAGCTGCATCAATTCCCTCTGATTCCTTAACCACTGTCCCTTGAACCTTGACTCCACTCCCCCCCCCCCCATCACCACTCCTACGTCTCAGCCTGTGACAGGTCACTCAGCCACAGCACCAGCATGGTTACAAAATGGATGGCGGCCAGCAGGGAGCACCTGCGGAGGAATAGCAGGCGAGCAGCATTCCATCACAGGACCCCGAGACACAGATGTCATATGAGACACGAGGGACGTGTTTGGAGTGGGGGATGGGGTTGGGAGGGCCAATGGCAGAGGTTTTGGCATGGTGGGGCAGTAATGGGGTGGGATAGCAAGCCAGCTGCTACCAACAGATTCTTAATGAGGTGTCCCATCAAGAACCCAGGGAGATGAACATTAATGACTACAGTTAAACTTGTCTGCTCATTTATTCCCCCCTTTTCAATCATGCTAGGATGAGGAGGTGCATGACATGTTTGGGAACACAGTAATTGGGTATTTCTTCCAAGCCAGATTTAAGTGTAGTTTAACCTTTTGTGTAATAGGGCTGCAACTAGACCAGTGATTATTTTCATCATTGATTCATTTTTTTTTAGCAGTTGATAAATAGTTTACACTGTAAAGTCATAACTTCCCAGAACCCAAGGTGACATCTTTAATTTACTTGTTTTGTCCAACCAACATTACAACCCAAGGATATTCTTTTTACTTACTGTGATTAAAAAAAAAAAAAAAAAAAAGAGAAAAGCAAAAACTCACCTTTGAGAAGCTGGAACCAGCAAATGACAGTTTTGCTTTTGATAAATGACTCAAATGCTTGATTATCAGTATTGCAGTTGACTAATTGTTTAATTGACTAATTACTTGTCAGTAAGCTATCTAACCAAATGGGGAACACAGAGACTTGAGAGAGTTGACAGGTGGTGCAGTGCGGATGCATGATTGTCATAATCTTTGTGTAAATGCACAGAATTTTAATCTCTGACCATAATAAACAATACACAGTGAAATTTAAATTACCATATTTATTTGATAAGCCCAAATTCAGCAGAAGTATTAATTTATCAGATAAAATGTGAGACTCTGCTCATCAAACATTACCTTTTCAACACGAACAACAGGCACTGGAGCTATGTAATAACTATAAAGTAGAACCATTATTTAGAATATGAGTGTGTATGTCTCTCCTGTGAAGGGCAGTAAGTTCTTGTATAACCTTTTCTCTGCAGCCAACAATCCAAGTGCTTGAATTATTGCTTGGAGAGAAAAGCAAAAATGCTTTTTTCTGCTTTCATACTTCATTTACCTGGAGTGGTCTAAATTAGTCCTGAGTGCATAAGCATGTCATTCAAGCTTTCAGGACACCTGCTGAACAAATTCACTCAAAGTGCACACACAAACACACACACACACATATACACACACCCCGAGCAAGATCCTAAAATATGTCCTGCAGTCTGTTTGTGCCATATGTCGTATAATATTGTAGTGAAGTGTAGCAAGTCTAAATGAAAATTCACCCAACATTATCTAATTAAGCAGGTGTGAAAGCAGCTTAATTCAAGTCGGTTTTGGCACTTCTCACGGGTCCATGTTCAGCATGAAGCAACAGTTCATTCAGCTGAAATATGTGAATACTTTCATTAAGCTGGGGACCAAGTTGCACACTTTCATTTCTCCTCAAAAGAAGATGTCAGAAGTGGTCTTGAGTTATAAAGAGTGGTGGTTTTATTAGCCGCTGCTAGCCTGTGGGGTACTTTTTGTTGCGGAGTGACAGGGGACTTTATAATGAAGCTCTCTAACCCAATGAGCCCTGAATCAGTGGAGCCCCTCTTCCCTTTCTTTGTCCCTTTCCCAATCCCCCCACAGTGCCACTGCATTCCCAGCCTGGCGGGGCAGTGTCTCTGGGCCAGGGCCATGTCACGCACCCCTTCTGGCCCCAAGCGTCCGTGGTGGGGGGGTCAGGGGTTCAAGTGCTCCCCGTGGGGCGATGCATGGCATGCCTAGCGACGCCGTGGTTCGGCCCCAGCACTGGCTACGTCAGTAATTAATTTCTAATGAGAAAGAAATTGGCTGACCTCGCAATAGCTAGCCTCTTGGCTCTAGCTCGCTATTACTGCCCCTTTCCCATTTTGCCTTTCTCCCACACAGACTTCAAACAAGAGGCGAGGATAGCCCCTCCTGGCTCAATGCTGATAGTGAAGCGCTCAGAGAACATTCCTCGCGTGCTAGACAGAGGTTGAGAGTGGATTTTATGGGTTGTCTTTCTGCTAGTCCCACACATACCTGTGGTTCATGTGCATGCTGTAGAAGCTTAACTGTGTTAACCCCTAACACGTAACATAAGAAACACAACTGCTGGTTTTGAAGATGTGAGAGCTTCTTGGCCTTGGTTAAGACACTATATCACTCTGTTTGGGAAATTTATTTGTATCTGCAGTTGAAGTTTTGTTCCATCATAGGTCTCATCTAATTTACCAGGCCTTTCAAATGCTCTTAAAGGAATACTCTGACATTTTGGGAAATTCACTTATATGTTGTCTTACCAAGAGTTTGAATTTGAGGATCAATAACAATTTAATTTCTATGCATTTAATATGGAGATAGTGCTTTGATGCATTTGGCTTATCACAGAGGCTAAAAGCAGGGCGCAAACAGCCAGTCTCATGCAACAGTAAGGAGGATTATATTAAATTTTAAATACACACGCATTTAAAAAAATACTTAACAGCCTGAATGAACCCAACAGTCTGAATGAAGAATAGTCACCTGTGTGTGGGCTATTTCAAAGGCACCTACACTGTGTGGTTGTGACACAGATGAAAGCTGTGCAGCCAAAATCTTTGTCTTTTGTAAAAGAAGTGATTTCTTGTCATAGAGTACAGTTTTCTTCTGTCATCAATAGTTAATATACTACAGGTAATGCACCAGTTCTTCAGACACACATGCATCACCTGTAAATACGACTGCTACCTCTTTGGAAAGTAAATTATATAGATCATCTAACATCCTCCAAAACTATTTTTAGTTAAGGGAACAGAAAAAAGTCACCCTCCCATTCAAAGATACTTAATTAAAGCACCGTATCCGTGTGTTGTGGGTTTTCTGGTCAACGTGGCGGCAGTCTGTATCGATAAGATTTCCTGAGGGGAAACAATTGTGTGAAATGCAGGAAGCCATTAGGAAGCCAGGGACTCGTGTCTCTCCCTGCTGAGTAAATAGTGTCTGGGCCTCTCCCCCTCTATTTCATCCACTTTTGAATGAGCCCAGCACTTGTAACAATAAAGGCAGGAAATGAACTGTACTCACACAGGAGCGTGCAGGATGCTCATTGTGTTCCTAATTGACCAAACTAGGTTGAGTGATAAAAACAGACTTTTCTTTTGGTTAGTCAAAAATAGCTCAAAGGTAGTAGACCGTAGGTGTGGTCAAAAAAGGCAGCTAATGAGGCAGTATTTCATTGCATAACTTAAGATTTTTTGGGGGGCTGTTTTGGTCATGTTCTACCTCACCCAGTTTGTGTGAAATTGGAGGTTGCAGTTTGAATCCATAACTGCCTGGTGCATGCATTGCTTACATGCAACATATAGCACAAAAAGTACAAAAATGTACAAGAGAGAACACTGATTTGGGTCTGTGCTATGTGAAACCAGTGGCATTCTTCAGTGTTAACCTGTTTACTATTTGCTAACCTCACCTGGCTGCCAGATCATCATTTTTCTCTATGGAATGCAGGCGTGACTCACAACCAGACAGTGTTACTTAAGTTGTCACCTTAGAAGCCCTCCAGGGGAAAGTTGTTTTGTCCTTGAATGTGGACCATAAGCGTATTTGAGCTGACCTGAATTCAGAGAAGATTGGTAATGTAGTTGGGATTTAGGTTATTTCTACTACTCATTAGACAAAATTCAATGTGTGTGTGTGTTTTTTCCCCTTAGTCATTAGCTTTTTCTTCCATGAGCATCTGCTACCCTTAAGGTCATGTATGCCAATTATACACCAAGAATCAAATGAACCAGTTTCTAAATCGCCTCTCTGGTTTCATTGTTGGGTAGGGGATCAGTGGTTATCTGGCCCACATTTTGTGCTTAGTGTAATTGATGTTTGGTTTACCCCCTAGATTAAGTGACAACTAAGCAGGTTAGCATTGAGGATTTTCCCAGATTAATTCCAGGAGTCCAATCTGAGTGGGCTGGCCACTCTCCCTGTATCATCCCAATCGTCCTCCTTACCTGGGATTTACTAGCATATGAAAAGGAAATGAGATCAGAGGTGGCGATAAATCCTGCAGCAAAGCCTCCCTCAGAGAAAATGAGATGCACACATGGCATCGTCAGTCACCAGCCCCTCGTGTCCTCGTTCCCGATAAATTGATTTTTGGCTGCTCAGGTGATGGGAGGTGGCGCAGTCCTTCAGAGTGGAGCTTTGTCAACTAATGCCACTGTCAGTTTGGCCATGCTTTTCCTATATTGAATTCCTTGTCTGTAATGATACTTGACACAGCTTTGCAATGACTTGTTTGCATTGTGGCATGTGAAGAAATGTGCTCCAGTGAGGCTATCTTCCTTTTGTTGTAGTCCATTTAGCCTCTAGTGATATATGTTATAGTTCACACCAAGAGTCTTTGCACTACGCCACCCAGTCACATTGTGTCCATGCACTGTTAGGTTTCCCATGTCCCAGCAGATTTGCAAGCAACTAATTTAGGACTTGTTAAGTGATTTAGCATCTGTTTTTATAGGACCCTAGTGAGTCACAACTGCCACCCCCCTTCTGCCCATCACTGTCTATGCCTGTGGCGTCAAGACTAGCTTTTGAATTTCAATCAGCCCTGGATGCATTGTTGTGTTTATTTGAGGGGGATGGGTCGGATGGGGTGTTAGTAGTGGTAACTGGTTCTGTGTGTCAATCAAATATTCAGCGTGACCAATGGGCAGCTCATTGGAGACTAGTTGGTGTCGTTCTCAGGGGGGCACAAGGCTTTAACTGCTGCCCGTGGGGCGAACCCTGCCCTTCATTCCTCACACATCACCCTCCCTCCCGCCGTCGTCCTCCTCACAACGAGAACACAGGCAGTACAATCAATAACAGCCTCGCCCTCCTCCTCCTTACACCGCCCTCCCCCACTCCGACTCCTCCTCTGGTCAGCCGCTCCCTGCTTTCCATTTATCACCACTGTGTTTGATGTTGGCTTCATCATTCTCTGTCAACCCCCCAACACCTCAATGTGTGTAATTGTATTAGATTCGTCATGGTGGCGCGGTTATTTGGCCTGCCCCAACTGGTACTGGGCCAAAAGGCTTCTCTACATGTACCTGCAACCCAAGACATTAGCTTTAAGTATCTTTAGTGTTTAATTTATTTCCATATGGTGCTGCACAGTTGTGGTTCAATGAGTTCCCCAGTACCCGAAGGTATGTGACGTTCTTTATTAAAGACCCTTTTCCTTTTCCTAATTCCCTTTGTTCCCCGCATCCTTCTCTTTTTAACAGGCGGTGAAGCATAAGTGTTGAGCTTACATTAAAAATCAAACCCCTCAGCAGTCCTGTTGTAAAGTGAGTGGAAACACTGGAAAAGCTAATCTCACACATAAACATACGTCCAGACAGTGAAGATGCTTACATCCCCGTCACACTGTGAAATACTCCTTGAAAAATTTATTGGACTTTTTTGTCAGTTGTGCTCATTAGCAGCTTATTTCTTGAAGAATGCGTTCAGTGTGAAAATATTTGACAATAACAGTTTTTATTGCCACCACAAGGAAAACTGTCATTAGCGACTGAATATCTGTTTTTAAGTGTGTGTGTATCTGTGTGTTGTGTCCAGTCAGACCTAGGTGTGGTGTGGCTCATTTGGGTGTAGCATATATAGATCAATGTAACAAACTGGAGATGTATTCACACAGTGGAATCAGAGCTTTAGTGGCAACAACATTACCAACAAACATCTAATTCCATTTAATTGTATTCACCTTTGTCTCATCTAATCCCTTCATCAACTAATGAGCTCTAAATTTCCTTTTGTGGGGCTCTTCTGTGCTGCCTGTTGTGTGAGGATAATCTCTAGCCAATATGTTTCTTGTTTCGGAGAAACAGTGGGAAGATGTACTGGGAGAGAAGGGAAAGATGGTGTGCAGAGGAGAATGGGGAATGGGAAAGACTTAAGAGGCACAGTGAGAGAATCCGTCTTTGTCGATTACGCACGCACTACAACCTTGACGGCCACATTAGATCTCTTTCTCCATACACCAAACTACCATTAATAATGGATACAGCTCTCTAGCTCTTTTGCTTTCTCTTCCCCTTCCCCCAGCCTTGCCCCTCGAGGCGTCTACCCCTCTTTCCCTGTCCCCTGCTTCCCTACCTCCATCCTATCCTCCCCCCCCCCCCCCCCGTTTCAGCTGTGAGACTGCTAGCCAGGAGCCATGGCAGGTGTGCATACATCATCATGGCGCTGGCCACACAGCCTGCAGCAACCAAACAGTCATCATCAGACAGACAGATCCACCTGCCTGAGAAAGAGCATTGTAGTGGAGTGTGTTTAGTTTCCCGTTTGGTGTTATCTCAGTTTCGATGAGGACATTAGCTTGTTTTGTTTCTGACAGAAGCTTACAGACAATGACAAATGAATGACAAATAAATTCTGCAGAGATAGTGTGAATAAAATAAAATGGAGTGCATACAAGCTATTGTTGACACTTTTCTGCATGCACAATGGGAAAAGGCTTGTTTTATTAATATTATGTCCCGTTTGATTGTCACTACAGCAATTGCATCTGTCATTTGATATGAGATAACAGTCCCTAAACAGCAGCTTCTCAAACTCTAAACCCTTTAATGTTCTTGGCTCAGACTACAACATCTATAGTTTATTATAAGTTTTTATCTACATCAGTAAGCCCAAGAATCCACACAAAAGGAAAAACACTTAACAGCGCACAGTTGTGCACGATCTGTAGACGCATAGTTTAACAGCAGTCACCAGCATGGACTGAATTGTAATCTGCTGCATAGTCAGTTCATTTAAAAGTGTGAGGGTGTGTTAGTCAACTAAATTATTTCTCATGTTTATTGTCACAACTTTTGCAAGGCCACTTTGACTCTGAGCAAAATTAAAAAAAACAACAACATCTCTATCATACTTTGACCTACACTGGGTAATTCAGATTTATGTAAAAATGCAGAAACAGTATGTTTTATCAGTCAACCTCTTCTGTTATATTTTGATATTGACTGAAATAGAAGGACAAACAACATGGATGAAAAGAAATTTCTAAAAAGAAGGACTAAGCAAGGTAATCTGGTGTCAGATTCCATTTTTATCCCGAGATAGAAAATATGAATGCCCAAGAGTTGTTACTGAATTTAACACATTACATAGCACAATAGTTGTCACACTGTATAGCTTCTTCAAAAGTGCACTTACATGTGACACTGCTAATCACGTGTATGGGCTGATCATGGATAACATCAACATAAACACAGCACATGTGACATTTGAAAGACACTAATGCCATACTAATCCTCTCACCACGATAAATGGAATATATAGCATGCTGTATGTAAGAAATGGGAACTAGATGTGCAGTACAGTACCATCATGCTGTACTGTTAATCCCCCTGGAGTCACTACTGGCTTCCAAAAATCCACTTGCCTAGAGATTGACATTGCCTCATTATCTCACTTTATGGCAGACACTAAAGCAGTATAAAACCGTTTTTATCCAAGGTAGAAAGGTGTGAGCACACATGTCTGTTATACAAAGGACTGTAAATCCTTTTCAGCTTAATATTATTTTGTCATGCCCTGACAATAGATTTGTGACCTACTGTGGGTGTTTCCTTATTTTATGCATGCTCCAATGAGCTGCATCTATTCAGTGGCTAATGAATTATGTGCCACTTAGGAGACTCATTGCAGGCTGTGGTGCAGTTGTTCTTGACAGCGGCATCCTCATATTTGGTGGCTGCAGTCACAGATTTCTGAAATTGTGGTTGTTCTTTAAAGCAAACAGCGTGTCTCATGTCACTCAGTCCCGTTGTGTTTGTGTGGCAGGTAGTATATTTCCTCTCAAAGACACCACCTAACACATCAGGCTCATAACACCAGAAACTGGGTCTGGTTGGATTCCCCTGTCATGGATTGTCACAGTCAAAAGAGAGTACAATAAAAAAAAATCAATGAAAACGGGTGGTGGGGGGAGGTATGACTCTCAGTTGACAGATTAAGGACAGGTTTACAACACTCATATAGGAGAAACCATATTTCCTGTCCACTTCTGCGGGATTATCCTCATCTGCTTCAACTGTATGTCCTCTACTGTATTTGCGAGATTGTGAATGTAGATTAGAGCACTACATGCAGCAATGCTGCTGAGCAGAACAACACTATTCCCCCTGAAGTGATGATTTGCATAGGGGAAAGAATACAATTGTGGCCTTAATGGCTTTAGGTTCAGTCAGAGGTCTCGGACTCTGCTAATCATATGATCAAACCTCACTGTACAGTATCTATATGAAGCAGAGTCAGGCCAGCTTTGTGTGAACAAACAGCTTCTTAAGTGCCATTTAATAATTGGTGACCTTTTCTTAACTGAGTTTCACAGCAATGTAGTAGAGACAAAACCTCTGTGCTGCTTAACCATTTGTGTGTCTGTGGTGGTGAAGACTAATTAAGTGACTTAACACCACACAGAGGATTCTGCGAAGAGGGGACATGGCAGCTGGGGGTCTCAGGCTTCAGAAGTTGCAAGCATTGCCCATCGGAATTTGTTTTCCTATTCCTCACAGGGGCATCCTCCCCTCCCCACCCGAGGCGATCTGTCTTCCTGTCATCCTATTGATCCCCTCCAATGCTCATTAATATGGGGAAAAGGCCATTGAGCCCAAGATGGGAGGCTAGTGGCTGCTGTTTGACATTGAGAAGGTGTGTAAATGGAATAAGGGGAATGATTCATCTAGCCCAGAATTATATTCTCAGAACTGGGAGACCTTCCATCTCCGCTTAGAAAATGTCTGGCTCAGAGGGGAAGAGCAGGCTTTTATGAAAGCCCTACACTTAGGCAACCATTGCGATATGAGAGTGTAAATAAAACTGCAATATCATCTCTGTACAGCCAGCCATGGAGGTGTGTTCGAGATGTTTGACCTTGCACACATGGATGACAAAACCCTTTCAAGAGGAGAGTACATAGAAACAAGGAATTTTAATCTCCTAGCATCAAGTGGCCTTGCTGAGCTGAAGTCAGCTTAGAATCACTCTAGTGAATGTCAGCTTGCTATCTAGCTGCAGACACTCTACCTCTGCAGTTTGCTTATAAAGAGGGAAGGGGGAGGCAGCTTCAGATGCATTTTGATTTATAGAGTCGTCTGAAAATTAAACATATCCACTCAGGAAGCTGCATGTGATTTTTCTTCTGTCTTTGTTTTTCCCCACCCGTTGTTGTATTTTAATGTGAGCTTCATTTACATTCATATTGAATTTGTTGTGTGCCATATGCTCCCCAACGTTGTCATGGGATACAGGCCAGACTCGTCATTTCCTTTTTGGAGGCAGCTGAACACATTCATTTGTATTTGTTTTAAGTGATGAGATAAGGAGAGGTGTTCTCCTCAGGCAGTGGGTAAATGTTAGATAAAATTAAGACGTTGTCCACTGTTCCATTTCAGTTTGACATATAATATGCAAACAGCCAACAGGTTCTCCTTTAATGTCATATTGTGCCAACACAAGTGATGTTTAGTCACAGGGATTGTGGTCTTGCAGAGGATACATCTTGCATAAATCCCAGTGAAAACGACCAGCTCTGATTGACAATAAAATGTGCTTGGAGGCTCGGTCCAAGGCACTTGACAGGCAGCACTGGCAGAATCAAGAGACTTGAGCAGTAATTTAAGACAGCGTTTACACCGGCACGCCCCAAAACACTCTCAAGCTTTTCTTTAACCTGGGACGGTCTGGCAAGATTTCTCCATTCAGCCCCTCCTGAACTTGTTAGTAAATGAGGGGCATTGTGAGGTGCCAGAGAGATTGTCCACTAATAAGCACTATGCCTAGTCAAGTGGCACAGGAAGCACAGGGGTCAGGCCCGCCTTCCAATCATTATACCTCATCCACTTCCTAGTAAAAGGCCCCTAGCCACTCAGCTACAGGTCGCCATGGAGACCCAGGACGGGGAGCAGAGTGTGGGTTGGGGGGGTCGGGGGTTGGAGAGCAGTGCAGACAACCATTAACAGCCCATTCCATGGTAATTAATGATCATCCCACTGGCTCGAAATCAGGGCCTGGAGAAAAACAGACACAGAGCTCACTCTCTGAGACCAAGTGTCACAGTGGCAAGAAATACGTCTGAGGGCTGGAGAGGGGAGCTGAGATGGTTTTTGTTGTGGTTGGAAAATGGTGACTGCATGCCTTGGAAAGCTATAATGTGAAAGTGATTAATGGTCAGGATGGATGGGAGGGATTGTGCACAAGGAAATAATAGTTTTTCATTTGCATAAGCATCCGTCTATACAGAAGTCTGTCTCCTGTTATTCAAGGACAGTATAATTGACAAGAAGGGCATACATAGCCCGCCTCCTTCACCCTTTCGCTCACTCAACACCTTTGACTGCTGTCTATCGGGCTGCGTTAAGATAATCACTTGTCTAATCGAGTTAGGAACGCTGTTCACATTGCAAATATGAAGCTCACATTATTGGGTTTGTAATCAAATCTGAGGTCTGCTTGCCCTTAGGGGATTTTCAGTCAGCCGGCGAGCCAGGCAGCCAATCAGCCAGCCACAGCGGCTTTGAAGTGCCGGCAGACCAAACTACCCATCTTCCCCGTCTCTCCTCAAGCAGATAGCTCCTCTCCATGCTGCACAACCAAATGTGCATACACTCAGACACAAAAGCAAATCTGTGGGCAAATAAAAATGCAAACAAATGTCACACAGATGCCCATGTTCGAACACGCTGATGGGCATAGACAATAACATGACACACACACACACACACACACATATAACACACTGCACACACACAACAGAACAATTGGTGGCACACAGACAAAGATTATTGCCACACCATTCAGTACAGGCTTGTGCTGCTCTTCCTGCATGTGCTCCCTCAGTCCCTCAGTCTCAGTCTGACCATGCTTCCTCAGTCTACCCACATTCACAGGACTGACACCATACCTTTATCACACAGACACACTGGACACATTAAGAGGAATTTCGGCAGTTTGATGTGCAGACAGCGGTAGGGGTGTGATTGCAACAGCTTTTAATTGCCTGGTGTTTTTGAAGTAAGGGATTTTTATGAGAAGCTATATTAAAACACCTGACACATGACAGATTGCGTTAGTAGGGGCATAAAGTTGTGAACGCTTTGTGGTGCATTTATTTAATTTATTTTAGATATTTCATGTTCTCATTTGGAGCACATTGGGATAAGGTATGGCTTGGCTATGATTTTGACAGGATGGACGACAATGATATTGACAGATTCACTGGTAGTTGTGAGATGGCACTTGTGAACTTTGGGTCCCAGTATTTGCGACCCAATACCCAATAAGATACATAAAACTACTGCATATAACAAAAAGTTTCTACTTTATTTTCTGCATTATTAACATAGAAGGTTGTTATATTGCATCATCCATTGTTGTTAAAGGTGCAGTCCAAAGGGAAACGAAAGGTTAATCCAACTGCTACAGATCAAAACACTACACTGTAACCTGTTATATATATATATTCTAAACTGACTGGTCTTTGTAGACAAGAGTCCCTAGAAAAACGCTGAATTTGACATCTAGTGCTTTCAATTGCTTCAAAAGAATACTTGTAGAGATTGGAGAAAAATAGGCCTATATCATCAAGTGTGTTCATTCATAAACAGCTCATTTAAAGCTGAAGCACAGCTAACATAATAGACCAGACCTTTTGACATGCAGTTTGGAAAGAATAAAATTGGATAAAGATGTGGAGGAGCAGCCCTTTCATTTAATATTATCTGAACTCTGAATATTATTCAATTCAATTGGAAATAAGTATTCAGCAAAGCCTTCTAATATTTTAGACTAATACATACATACACTCAATACATTAACCAGACTAAATGGGATTTAGGTCTCGCTCCTCTGCCATTGTTACCTTTCAGATTCTCGCACTTCATTGCCTACATATAGTGGGTCCAGTTAGTGATACAGGCAGTGGTTGTTGTTATTCTAGACATTCATGCTGAGGGCTGCATTATCCTCTGTGGCATGGCGGCGAATTCTAGCATGTCTGTCACCCACCGACTCATCCCACAGGCGCTATCAGTGCTCAGCCTCTCACAGGCATGCATGTAGTCACTGTGTCCCACTCTCTTAATCCCTCTCTCTCTCCCTCTCTCTCTTTCTCTCCTGGCTGCACCTCTTATTTATCTCTTGCTCTCCCTTTGCTTTACCTTTCCTGCCCTCCCTCCTCTCTCTTCTCTGCCTTCCATAATATCAAAGGCGGTGGAGAGTATTATCACCTAGGAACCATCCTCCTCTTGGGTAGGCTAATGCAGTCCGACCACACACACACACGCAAACACACTAAAATGCACCTACAGTATATACACACCGAGAGAGCAGCCTTATCAGCGCCCACTGGCGTCAGACCCTCAATTAATTTTGTCATTAACTGAATCCCATTACTGCCAGCGCTGTTGCAATGCCATGACGTCTCACCCTCACGGATAGGAGACACTGCCAACACACATGTATTATGCACACACACACAGCATAACATACACAGATGCCAATTCTGTCCTTCCTCTCTGACATCCATTTACATCCTAATGATGGAGGTAAATCCCCTGTGCGATCATGTGACCTTTCACCCTTTCTTGTGAGCATGTTCAGGTCTGCACAGCCTATCTGCTACCAGATAGGGGGAGGGATGAGAGGGGAGGGGTGATGGATAGGGATGCACATACGCATGGTGAGGAAGAATAAGAAAAGAGAAGCAGCAGAGTTATTAAGTGATAAGAAAGCGTATGCCACAGAGAGCCAAGGTGAAAGAAATGGAGCTGGAATCCTCACACATTCCTTGTATTTTATTTTACTTTTTTTGACCTCCTCACTACCTGATGTGTTGCTGTGGCCTGTGGGCTAAACGGGGACCAGTGGTGAAGCTGTTTACCAGACTCACCAGCTCATTTCCTTTCGAGGGAACTGCTTGTGGCCCAGCCCCTCTCATGCCTGATACCGCTTTCCCTCCTGCTGCTCACCCTTGTCTGTCTCTGTACACCCCCCCCCCCAATGATCTCTGCCACAGCAGGCTGCGGTGCAGAGTAACCCGACTCCATTTTGAAACCCAAGTGGTCTTGTTATGACTTTCTGACTCGTGGAGAAAGTGATCTTGGCTTGGGGGCAGAAAGGGACAAACTCCCTTTCTGTGGAAGTTCAATCTTCCAGGGTTTGAATTCCAGATAGTGCTGATTTTGGTATTGTTTTGAGTAACTAATTGATGTTCCACCGCCATTCTGCTTATCTTTTTTTCCTTAAGCCTTAGTGGGTTGGTTATCCCTGACTTAAGATTTCTGTTTTTCTTTCTTCTTTGCTTGTCCCCTTGCAAATAAAATGTGCCTGTGGTGCATTTTGTGGTTTTGAGCGAGCTGTGTGGATTGAGTATTCTGTGCTCATGGCTTATGGGTTCGAGTCTGGTTCACAGCCTACAATGCTGTTTAGATTATCCCTGCATCGTCCTGGAAGAGGCACCATGGTGGGGTGTCCTGCTGGTGCATTTGGCTTAGGTTTGTGCATATTCCCAGAGACCCCTGGTGTTGGAATCCAACCCAGGACGTCTGTCGCTTGTCTTCCCCCCCCTCTGTCTTCCACTTGTATATGTGTTAAACTAAATTCTACATTTTAAGAATGTGTGATTTAGTTGAAATTGGCATCTCAGTATCAAGATGAAAGCAAAATGCCATGCAAATGAAAGAATATAAAACTAATAGGTTAGATAAATATGGCCCTGAAAACTCCCTTCCAAGTGCACTACTGCACTACTAGAAATGTGCACTTCTATCACTGCCATCTGACATTGTTGGCACTACACAGCATCCCCTAATCCATACTAACTCATGGGTCTAACATGTACAATATCCCAGTGTGCCAGCCTGTACCCCTGTCGGTACATCCCTATTCCCGGTGTCCCGATCTGTGACTCTTCCTAGCATGTGTTTGCCTTTGTGCTTGACTGTTGTCTCTGCTGCTGCTTCTTTTTTCTCTCATCCCTCCACCTCAACCATTCTCCTTCACAATCAGCCACCGCTCACCTTCCATGCACTACATAGAGTATATATATATATTTACACAAGTGTGTTTTAGTACCTTCACCCCTCTTTTCCCCCATCCCCACCCCTAATTCTGTCTCTCCCTGTGTCCTCCCCACTGTTGCCCAGGGGGCTCCATAAATATCATTTCATCCCGTGGAGCCGCTGACACGCTGCAAAGGGCCTACGATAAATAATTCATTCCCTTGGTGCAGGGCAAGCAGACTCCCCTGCTTAGGAATTCAGCATGAGTGTGTGCATGTTAGGGTTGAGGGGCTTGTGGTGGTGGTGGTGTGTGATGGGGATAATATACACAGACATACAGGGTCAAAATATACTGCATATAACACACAACTGACTTTATATAAAGAACTGAGATGGTTTAGTAGAAGATGTAGACTCCACGAGTTCTCAACATTGATTTCCCCTCACTAACGAGTGGTCGAGCAAACCAAAATGTCTTCTCTCCCTCATTTGTTGAACTTGTGTCTCCCTCTCTTGTACATACAGTACTTCAGTCTTGGCTAGAGATAACCCAACATCCCACCATTCAAACCCTCCTCAGCCCCAAAGACCCCCCCAATCTTTCTGCATCGTTGAATTAGGTTGATCTGGGGGATTGTGCACGGACCATCACCTGCCCTCCTAAAGTACTTGCTTCCTGATTTATTGATGATGCCTGGGATGATTACTGCCACTCGCCTCCCCTTGTCTTACTGAGCCGGCATGGGAGCCAAGCCTCCCAGTTATCTGAGGGGCCGAGAGATGGAATAGAGACAGACAGTGGAGGAGACAGTAAGTGGAAGCTTTGTCTCAAAGAGTGGAAAATCAAGACTAGCTGGCATCAGACAAATTCTGGTGGAAGTTGGCAAACACTGACAGACACTTTTCATTTTGGTAGTTAGTTTTTTTTTTTACTTTAGGGGAATGTGAGTTAGAGTGAGGGAAGGTGAGTGACAGATGGAAAAGGAATGTTGTCACTGAAGCTGTTTTCTGTCAGGCAATGTGACTAACAGTATATATATGTGTGTGTGTGTGTGTGTGTGTGTGTGTGTGCTTCCTCATGCCTGTCTTTACTTCTACTATGGGAAGTTTTTGCGTGCACCTTCAGTAGGTCCTTGCTGTTATGCTTAATACTGCTTTGTTAACCATGTGTGCACATACTTGCCTACTTATTGGCGTTGACTCCATGTGGGGACTGGTGAGTACATAGTATCACTTGGTAGTCTACCATAAACTTAGATTTTTTTCCCAAATAAATTAACTTCTGCCACTTTGTATGAAGCCCATTGTTTATCAATTTGTAAAGCATCTAGATGTTTTGCATATTAAAGTTCCTCTCAGTAGATTGCCTATTGTTGCCATAATGACTTTTTTGTTCAATACAAGTGCATTCCCTTTAATGCTGTGCCAGTTAAGTCTGTCTTTAGACTTTACAAGTGTTTCTGCCAATGAAACATCTTGACAGCTGCACAACTTTATCGACTGAGCCATAGAAAAGCCTGGTTACCAGTGTGCCCATGTAAAGGAACGATTTATTGTGATTTCTATACACAAACCAGCAATCTCAGATTTTGATTCTGTTACAGCAACCTTTGTTTGCTCAAGATCCTCGCCACTATCTGGCCCAGCTCTTTGTGCTAACAATAGTGTTTTCTTGTTTGTCTGAAGCTTGAATGAGCACTCGTTCAACAACACACACATACACTGCAGGCCCGCTCACACACCAGAGCTGCTGTAAACAAATGTGGCAATAGGAAGAACTGACGAGCACTGTGGCTGCAGGAAGGCAGAGGCCACTAATGTTTAGCGTCTCATCTTCACCCTCCGCCCTCCACCCATTCTAATGGATGCCAAGGAAGGAGAGAGAGTCTTGGATTTGATTAGCCTCAAGCTGCAGCGTCTAATTGCCCCTTCCACCAAAGCCATATTGAAATGATTTATTCATCATCATGCTCCAAACAGTCCCTTGTAATAGGCTGCCAGAAAATAGGATGCTCGATCCTTGCTTCCCTCCTGTGCACTATTGTCTCTGTCATAGGAGAGGATAATGGGTGTGATGTTTCCATTGCTAGTAGGATGTAGGTTGATGTTTACAGCTGTAATAATCGTGGACATTACTGTTGTTAAGCAGTCAGTGTGTGTAAGAGGAAAGGCTTTATTGGCATAGTGGAGGGATACTCTCTCTTGTGCTACTGCTCTGCCTGCGCTATGCTATTGTTGCATCTGCAGTGACTGTGAAAGGCCTTAGCCCATATTAGATATACAGTTTCACACCTGATTACTTCCTGAACAACTGTTATGTTGTCTCTGTTCTCCATATTCAATTTGCATGGGAAAGGCGCTTATCCTTGCCAAACCCTCAAGGGTCGATTTAAAGGCAGATTGCACACAGATGCCATATATCCTCAGATTTAGTAGACTACTTGAGCCAGTCCCCTTTGATCTCCAAGCTAAGCAAGTTTGTTAAAGGCTTTCGTCTGAAAATGTTCTGGAAACTTTTAATCTCTCAGTTCTCAGCATCTCTGCATCAGTCTGCTCTTATCCCTTCTCCAAGAACACATTTTCAAACCAGTGGGGCCACAATTGCTGTCAATTCCAAGCAGAAGAGCCTCTTTAGTAGTTAAATATGCCCTTTAAATAAACCTTTTAGCTTAGCTTCTGATATTTAAGCGTGAGCAGGGAATCACATAGATTATTGGATAGAAGTGGTGGACGGTGAGATTTGGCTGAGAATGATGCACAAAGTTGGGGTTTCTGTCAGAGCAATGCCTCTATCTTGACTATTTACACTCTTTCTTCTTAACCCAGCCTTTGTCTAAACCCCCTGGACTCCAGTAAGTCACCTTGATATCACATGAAAACCGAACAGCCCCTCAGAGGATCAGTTTAACACCTAAGCAAATCGGCTTTCAACAGAGTTATATAAATATGTTATTGGCCACCGGCTAGCAGCAGGTTAAATATAGGATACGGGTGGTGTGGGGCTATCGAGGTGACCCTGTTACTATTCAAAGGGAAACAAGAACCCGAGCGCGTTGGCTCAGTTGACTTGCTCAGAACTGGCTTGCATGTAGGCCAGTTGTGTGTCCTGTTGTGCACAAAGACCGGCCATATGGGTTGGCTAACCGCGCGGCTTTTCTCATCCTGATGGCAGCATATCCCAAGCAGTCTGCCTCAGGTCCGTGGGCCAGCGTGGAATGGAGTTCAGAGAAATGGCATGGGTTTGTCCCCTCTCTTATTATCATCTGCTGCTGTTTCCCTCTGACCCCACTCTATCCGTCTGCAGTGTAGCGCTCAGCTCCCGTTGGCCAGATTAATACTATTCCACAGGCCTTGACTTAATCCTCAAAAAGGATTGTTCTAAGCCTCGACAAGGTAATATGGCCTAAACAGATTGCACTGATGCACAATCAGAGTTACTGTAATGTGACGCTACAAATCTGGGTGTTATTGCATTAGCACATTATCCTGTAACCTTCACAGGTCTACTGATAGTGATAATGTTTACTGCTTCTGAATTTAGTTGGACTTATTTTATTCTCAAAAAATGTTTATTTGCTAATCTGTTTGAAATATTTTTTTACAGGTAATTTTAGCCATGTGTACTATTCCATTCAATGAATGCACTGAATGTGCTGAGAGGGAGCTAAGGATACCAGGGGTGATGAATGCTTATCAAATTGGAAGTGTCTCCCACCATCACATTACTGCCTGGAGAGGCTCCATCATCGCAGTCATAGCTGCCAAGTTTAAAAATGCTTACACAGGAAGGAGTGAAGGCTAGAGGGTGGTAGTAGGAGAGTGAGTGTCCTTTACCTTGAAATAATGAATAGTGTTATTACTGAGGTTCTTTCTTAGTAAACACAGGAATTTAAGTGAATTAATATGTGTCCAACATCCTGGTTAAGCAAGAC
>BRZM01001629.1:60547-71846 GCA_033238685.1 Lates japonicus | reverse complement strand
TTTCAAAAGCTGGAAGTGGTGTGTGTGTAGCAGTCAGTAATTATGAGACCTGTGCACGCACTTCTGTTAAAAACTGAGTGCATGTTTGTCATATTTAACTAAGTGTGCCATCTTTGAGCCAATAATAACACAATTTACAGATCCACTGAGCAGAAATCTGTGTGTGGACTATGAGTGCTGCTTTCCTCTGTTATCAGCTGTACCTGTGAGCCCTCAGGCGTGTCCAGTATGAGTCTGGCAGCTCTTTTCAGCATCTTGTCAGTTGCTCGGGCCAAGCCACTGCAGGGACAGCAGCTTGCCCGACAGGATCAGAGAGCAGGCGGGAGGTCAGCTCTCTGTGGCTGGCCTTTCCTTCCAGGGACAGGGACACGGCCAGGGAGGAGAACCTATATTTATGGGGGGGCCCAGGTTGAGCTCCTTCAGCAACATCTGGACAGGAATGATTTACAAATTAAAAAAATAATTAAAGATTGTTGTAGAGTCCGTGGGCATCCATTCAGAATCAATACAGTATACTGTCATCATGCACTGAGTAAGGAGGAGGAATGCTTCATCTGAAACTTGTACTGGACCTCTTTGTGTCTCCATGTTCAAAGTACTCCTGTACAATTGTCACCATGCTTCCAGTTCCTTCTCATCCACCTCTGGGACAACTGTTGCATAAACTGTGTCCCCTGTGCAACAACAGACACACATTATCAGTCAGAAAGCCATTAATGTACACAAACATGCACAACAAGGTGGATGCACATGAATCAAAAGGTTTTTTTATGTGCTATCCAGTATTTAGCATTTCACATCTTTATTTCAGCACTGATCATTGGAGATTTAAGCATCACACCCGACTGAAAGTGCAGGAAAGTGTCAGTTATAAAATTATAAGCCTACAATGTACCAGGTTTAATCAGGTCTGAAAAGTTATACCATACCATAATAATTTTCTAAAATGCCTGTTATGTCCATCTCGTAACACAAACTTCTTCTTCCTTTCAATGTTATGCTCATGAATGCCAAGGGTCAAACCAGTCCTCGACCTGAGAACAATAATAAAACATTGACAAAATAATGTTTAGCACAACCATTCTATTTCACTTGTCATTTCAATGTCAATAAAAATTTTTTGAGCATACAAATAATTGCTCCATTGAAAATTCTCCTCCTCTGACAAGCCCGGAGTTCATGTAAGAGGGGAAAAACGTCTTTGCCAAAAGTTCAACAGGCTGATTCATCTTCCTGTTTTCGCTCATGTTACATGAAGTGAGCATTGACTGTAGAGGCGATGGAGGGAACCAAAACAATCATTTTTTTTGGCTGGCACAGGCAAAAGAGAAAACCTGTGGTCAAAACAGCAAAAGTTTTTTTTTGTTGGTTTGATATTTTAAATAACCAAAAAGACATGCTTTAGCTTCCATTACAGGGGATATCAAATATTTCCGTCTCGACCAAAGTGGCTACAGTCTGCATTACGTCCTGTCTATTTTTTGTACCACTTCGTCCCACTTCCCTTTAACACTGACATCTTTCCACCACGATCCTGCGACGTTCACACAAATCACACTGGCTGTTCCCAAACCGTTATCAACTCGTTACAGACAGAAGCTCCTGCCTCTAATTCGCATTCAGTCAGCGTGACCTTTGACAGGAGATGAACAACCGTGGCCTTCAGCTTGACACACAGATGCTTGCTTGATAACAGGGTTAAAGATTGAAAATACTGTTGATTGTGATGGGGACAGAGCCACCTGGGATTAAAACAATCATGTGAGTGGGCTTGTTTTAAAAGAGAGCTCCTGCCAAGTCATGTGGACTTTTGATATGAACAGCTTTTGTATTTCTCAATATATTAGTAACCAGTGCATTTCAAAACTAGGATGTTCTTTTGATCAATGCTATCCAGGATATTACACTCTTGGACAAGAGAGAAGCACATTCTCTAATTCATATTAGAGATGCAGGGGTACATATGTTCGCTGAGTGCGACAGTCATTATCTTTGGTCCACACAGCGAAGCTCTTACACCAGCTGCCTGCAGCAGCTCTTCAACATCAGCGCACGCTTTGTTCGACGCGAAGAACAAAAGGTGTCGTCTAATACACCACGCTGCTTGATCAGTGGGCCTCTTTGGAACAAAAGCTGTTCCACAACGGCCTGGACCACCACCAACCCAGGACAAACTAACCTGAGCTGGTGACTTATCTATCACCAGAGGAAAAACAGTGCTGGAGAATGTGTAAAGACTGTTGATGCTCCGGTTATACAGATATTTTGACAGTATTCACGGCACCAAAGAAAGAATATGGCTCTTCATTGTGGAGGTGAAACAATTAATCAGTAAGGCACACAAATTAATCTTGGAAGTCGCTTTTCAGGGCAAAATTCTTCCAGTTGTCAGATATGCGTCTTTCTTTTTGTCTCTATGATTGTAAACCAAATATCTTTGGGTTTTAGATCGGTGATTTGATGTCAGCAATCTGAAGATATTCACTAGACCAGCAACATGCTAATATAAGCAAGAAGAAAATTATTGGCAGATTTGGTGGTTGCAGCCCTACCTGTGCAATACTTCTTCAGATAATGGCAAAACAATATTTCACACCCTTGCATGGATGTATCAATAAGTCCAAAAGAAAACATCAAAGTATGAAGTTTTCTCACAGACAGCTCAGTAAATATGTTAAATGGAATTTCTTTTTTTTCTTTTTTACAACTAAAAGAACAAAATCCAACACAGGGACACAGTCTGCCATACTCACCTGGGCAGATTCATCAGCAGCTGGGGTCCCTGTACATCAGGCTCTCATCTCATAAACCATCCCAGCAGCCCCTCAGACCTTTACCACCTGCCCCACCTGCAGACAACAGACAGCCAAAGTAAACCATTAAAACATTAGCTGTAGAGGAGTGTATTCCCACTATAGTTTGTGCAGCTAATGAAACACACAATGTATCCAGCCGACGAATTCTCACTGTCAACAGTTAGTACATATGATCAATATTTCTATCAGCACCTTCTCCATTTCAGCTCTGGCAGTTCAAACCGTGAACTATCTGTTGTTATCAAGCTTGATCACTGTAGAAGAGGAAGCCTCCCCAACACAGCTGAACTCTCTTTCAGCCTCTGCCTCAAAGCCTGTGACTGTAAACCGTACCTTTTGCAGTCCTCTGCCCTTGCCCGTCCTGGATTTGCCGTCGTTGGTGTTGACTTTGCCTTTAGGACTGTGTGGGTCACTTCCCGCCAACTCTCCCGACTCAGAGATGGATTCGCTGGTCGAGTTGCGGGATGAGGACTTGCGCAGACGACGCTTGGCTTTGGCTTTGAGCCGCGCCTCGTGGAGAGCTTTCTCCTGGGGCGTCCAGTTACCATTCACCTCGGCCTCGTTCAGCACGTCGTCATCATCGCTGTAGGGACGGTTCGCCTCTGGCAGGTTCTCGTCGAAGGAGAACATCCCTGGGATCAGAGAGTTGGAACATTTTATTTGTTGTTAAAAAGTTACTGCAAATGACTTGAGACTGTTGGGTGGTTTGTAAGTACACTAAATCGCTGCCTTGACTGGCTGAATTCCAATTAAGTTCAATCATAATGCTTCAATACACAGCCATTTAAGACAATAGTGTGGCTTCAACTTTGCAGAGTTGGAGAAGACCTGTTCCAGTGCACCAACAACCCTTTTCCACCAAATCTGTTCTGGTTCTTGAACTGGTTCTGTTCAGGATTCTCAGGACCATGGTGCCATCTACAAACCAGCCCATATTCCTGTTTTGAGCAGAACCAGTGTAATCAGGACACGTCATAAACGCAGGGTGTTGCACATTGTGACGGTTCGCACTTCAAGGAAAACCTGTTTTTTTGTTCCAGCTAGGAACCAACATTTCAGGTTCCATACCAATTCTTTTTTTGGTGGACATGTTCTTGTCATATCTTTCTGTAATGTTTATGTGTCCTTTAATCTCAGTAATAATTTGGATGATTCAAACAGATTTTATCTTATCTACACTTGTGAATAGCAAAGTCTGCCATTTTTACAGCTGCTGAAATAATATTCATAAAAACTGCGGTAAACAACTTTATGGCAGAGCTCTGCTGCAGAGACTGAGGCAGTGAGCCTGACATGTTTCTGTCAGAGGTGTTAATAAAGCTCAGTCAAAAAGGATATGCCAACAACTAAAAGAATATGGCTTAGGATCTGGCATGCACTTAACAGACTATACATACTGATGATTAACTTGCTGATATTGTTTGACTTAGATTTACCTTGTTTATAGCTTATCTAGCGCGAATTCAACAAACAGCACGAACACTTTTACACAGAACAGCAGCTCAGAGCTTAAAAACTATGCAGCCTGACTGCATGTGCTACAGCCACCTCCAAATGCCATAGACGTGTTTTGCACCTCAAGCTAAAGGTCACACAACACCCAAAACGTAACAGAGGAAGATGGCAGCGAAAAAAAAAATTCACACACTCACACATTCTTGTGACACTCACCAGCTCTGTTAGCAGATGTAAGATCGTCTATGTGTCAGCTATTTTAATCTACTATTCCTGTGTGAGTAGAAAAAGTTCAGATTTTTAGGGAATCTAATCTCAGGTTGCTTCTTGTAGGTGTGGAGGAAGAGACACAACAACAACAACAACAACAACAAGTGGCCGTGGAGAGCTCCTGCAGGCCTGGGAGGAGCGAGGGAGCAAAGGGGAACACATGCTGGAGAAATGCTGACACCAGTATTTTTTTTTTTATTCCTGTGTCTTCTCGCGATCTGTCCGCAGCAGCCAGGGTGGACCTGACTACATATGGCATGGTTGGGTCTATGACTGGTCACATGACCGGGGGGGGGGGGCTACAGGGAGAGAAGGAAAGCAGGAGGAGGAGGAGGAATGTCTGAGGGTGTAATGAATACTTAGATCCCTTATGCACAGAACCAAATGGCAATTTGAGGAGTTATGGCCCTATAGATTACAGGAGATGTAGAAAACACACACAGAGGGAGAGGGGAGGGGAAAATGTCCAAGCCACAGATAGAACCAAAAATCTAAACACCAGCAGCCGTGTGTGTGCTGGAATGGCACCAAGTGTTTGCAGCTAAAGTAATGATCATTCTTCTGTCGCAGAACAATACAATTAACTTGCAACCTACTTTTAAATGTGCTCAAAAGATCTCAAACTTCTGCAGAGCTCAGTTGGCCCAATAACAAATGAAAGGAAGCACCTTTGAGCAAAAGCAGGACACCTCCCTGAATTAACCTGTTGTAGAAAGAGCAGCACCACACCCTTGGCCTTCAAAAATCCGTAAACAGCCGACCATGTGTCATCTCCTCCTTCAGCTCCTCCTCCTTCCCTCATGTAGGCCACAGGGCCTGCCAGCACTGTAAATTAGGAACTAACCAATGGCAGCGAGCCAAATGCGCAACGGGCCAACTGGAAAAGAGCAGAAAAATGAGAGGGCAGAAAAAGTCGGGAGGTGTGTGCCAAGACGCCAAGTTGCAAAACAAGCAGAAGAAAATGCAGCCAGGCTAACTTAACTTTTTAAGAACACAGCAAAGATCATGTGCCTCCGTAAACGGCGAGCTCGACTGTAACTGCTAAAAGAGCCGTTGTCTTGCTTCAACAAAGGTGGGTCTGTGTGTCAACTGTCACAATCTCATAAACCCGCAACAACAAACTCAGCTCTGCTATCTTTAACCCGCCTACCAGGACACATTAAGATGCCAAACCGCTTAACACAGTCATGATGGTTTTTCAAAACCGCCCCCACAGTTAACCAGTTTTTTTTTTTTTTTTTTTTAATTCACAGCCAGATGCATGCATGGGCCAGCAGAGGACCTCTGCCCTACATGCTGTGTGGGAGCTCTGCAAAGCCTGAGCAGCAGCAGCAGCACTGAGGCATTCAGTTTTAGGTATCCATACAGGAGCAGTGTTTATGAATAAGAAGGAGGTCAGTAGAGCAGAGATTTCACATACCTCCCCAGGGACAGACCTAGTTTTCAAAACTGTACATGCAAGTTCATGAGTATGAGTGTGAATTATGACAATTTTGGAGAGAATATATATATTATAGTCCCAGTCCACTCAAAAAATGATGTTTCACTCTGCAGAATGTGCAGAGGGTAAGAGATGTATGTATGTGCTGTATGAGCAGAGGCCAATCATCACAAGCGCCATGTGGAAACATGAATCCTCCAGTGCACATGCACCCAGAGTGGACTTCACAGCAAAGTAGCAGACATCTTGTGTCGGTCAGTTAAAGCTTTTGCAATTAAAACCTTAATCTTAAAACATGTCTGGAGGGAATCTTTACAGTACGGACTGCAACCCATCCTTAAATAGATGAATCGGATTTGTTTTGAATTCCTACTCTCAGGAGCATCGACTAACTCAAAACTGCTCTGGTTCAGGGTCGGTCACAGCGCTGAGGAAGTGAGCCAAGTCTTAAGAAATATACAGCAACAACTCCAACACTGCCAGCAACGTATGCACTGTATTAAATTTGATGACACTCGTGTAAATTGTTTGAAGTTAGAAGGTGAGGGTGGCTGATCTTACAATGCACAGACCAACAACTCTGGTGAGCTTGTCTGCTCAGAAACTGTGCAGTTTTGTGTTGCCTTTAATACATGGTTGCTATGCTTCTACACATTTTTCCAGACTCTCTTAAATCTCAGTTGAACATTCTGGTTGATTACAGGTCAGATGAATAAATATCTACTGAGAGAGAGCTTTTTCTGTCGACCCACGCACTGAGACACATGAGCTAAAACATGTGTGATGTCTTCTGGGGTCAAATAAGCATCTGCCTGATGATACAGGGGACAAACGGAGACCAGCCCTACTGTATATGTTCCCCTGGTGGTTATCTATCAGAGGGAGAAAAGGGTGTGGACGTCCCGGGGGTTTAACTGTCATTTTATTAAGAGAGGAGGAGGCACGGGCAAAATCTTTTGCTTAAAAACATGTTTCAGACATGCCGTCGAACCCTGTGTGCATATGGTGATTTGTGTCTAAATATACAACAGTAGAGGAGGAAGTGGCCACACACGCTTAACAAATAAAGGTTGCCACATCTGAAACAATGTTATGTCTCCTTTGTTTTTTTATTATTCATACACTGAGAGAAATATTTCTTCATTTAATGGAAAATTTTGCTGACTGTGCTCCCTGTGTAATGACTGCAGAGCAACAACAGATAAAGTTAAAGGGGAGGTGCGCACAAAAGATTAGAGCCACTCAGATAAACGGCTGAGAGTCTGATAACGTGTGTGTTTTTTTTTTGTTTTTTTAAATGCTCGACCAATCACCCCCACTGTTGCACACTGTCACACACTGCACGGGTGGTTAGTTCAGTTTCCAGACTTAAGGACTTAATGCAACGGATGGTGTGGGCAAACATTTTTTCATGAATGTATTTTGGTGGTGGTGGTGGGTGGGGGTTTAACAAAAGAAGAGAAGGCAAGACCAAAACACAATGTGTACTCAGCAGGCCACGAACAGATCTGGCTTGACATTTATAGCAGCAGGTTTTCATCCACGATGCACCTAATGCATGTGTTTGTCCAATGATAAATGTTCACCGATAAATCTGCACCTATAGGCTGGCACAGCACAGACAAACCACACAGTCCATAATGAGTAATAGACAAATCAGCAGAATATTAACATAAATGAATCACGCCCAAGTTTTTAGAAGTAATTTTGAATTACAGTCGTCGCATATATGCAGCAGCCGCATCCTCTGCATAAAATAGATCGGACATCAAGCTGAGCTTACCTTCCGATTTTGCTTAAAAGCATCATTCTAAAATAGGCTGCTTAATGCCAAAACTATGTACCTTCTGTTAGTTGCACTGATAAGTGCTGGGCTGAATTATCACATGTGCTAGCAGACAAAACCGATAACCAAGCAAACGCTGCTTTTATCTAAGACCGTAAACCAGACCAACCACATTTTATTTACACTGCAACTTATCAGGCAACTTGGTAGGTAACTCTGACAATCACATTTGACCCAAAGAGATTACACTGAAAGATCTCTAAAGCCTGATAATCTGAGAAGATCCATGATTGCTAGTAAGTCTAACATCTGAGTTTTACATCCAGTGTCCAGACCGACCCACAACATATAGAGAGGAATTGCACCCCCCACCCCTTATTTTCCAGCTCAGACAATAGAGTCTTTGACAGTGTGTGTGTGTGTGTGTGACCTCCTCATCAGCAGAGGCTGCTCGATCAAGCGTGACTTGACCCTCCTTCAGAGAGGGAGAGAGAGGAGAGAGAGAGAGAGAGAGAAAAAGGCGGCCAGTCAAGTTCACGCAGGAGAGCCCATCTGTTCTGCTTTCTACACACACTAACACAACCATAACAAACCATGTGGTGTCTCACATGCACAGATTTATTCCGTCTAACCCCAGCTCACACAGTTGTATTGTGTGTGTGTGTTTATTATTACTTGAGGTTAAATGTTTTTCGCATGCGTGTAAAAACTCCGTTTCATTCATTAGAAGCTGCTGTTTACAGCTCTAACTATACATTTCTTACGTAACCTTTAAATACACAACGGCAGCAGAGGTTATGTAAGGCTCTCCTACTGTCTCTTATAGTAGGGCTATACGTGGCGACGTCATTGCCAGGCCGAGAGAAGACAACACGGAACCCAGTGTGGCCTGAGCTCAGATATCATTCAAAAAAAGCCAAAGTGCAGTGACTGAAACCTTTATTACAGTGTGTGACAGGATGAGGTGAACACAGGTGCAGGTCGAGTGATATCAAACCACTGTTTCTGGATTTGCTCTCAATCAACAGAGAATGATGTAAACCAGCAAACACTCAGCCTGTATCTTGGCCAAAAATTCACATTTCTGCAGAGAATTTACAAACATTAATTCGTAATCGGCAATTGAGTTCAAATAAAGGTTAAATGGCCCTGAGTAAGAGAAACAGGTTGAGATGTTTGTACCGAGATTGAGGAACGATAACGTAAGAGGAAGGGGAAAATAGGAATCAAAACAGCTCAGTCTCTGTCCTGCATTAACTGGTTTAGCCGCAGATTCAAGCTTCCGCGCGTGGTTGAAAAACGCTCTGAGCAGGAGAGGACAGTACTGACACTGCGGAAGTGAGCACCGTGGCCTCGTCCAATCAGAAACGCGAAGGGGTTAAATGTGAAAGCAGTTCAACACCCGAGTCAAAGCAGATGAAAACAAACAACAAAAAAATGTGAACGGACTCGGCGGCGCTAATTGCAGCGTCGAAAATGCAATGTCGGCGTGCAGGGATGTTGCACCAGTGTCTGCGTGTGGAGTATGTGTGTGTGTGTGGTGAGACTGGTTTAACGGAGCACATGGTGGAGCATACGGCGCTGCAGCCCATCCTGTATACAGAGACACCGGATCCGGGAGGCCAGCAGGTCCAGCGCGGTTGCTCCCGACACCTGTAATCGACGCGGCTGCACAACGCGCATTGCTGATTTTAGCCACCAACCGTCGAGCCATCAGACTGTGTCGGCGGCCGCTTTTTGGAATTGGACCAGGCCACACCTCCTGCCGTTTTGCAGAACCCGCGTATATCGGTCACGAACAAACTGATTACTAACGACAGTAGCCTGACGAAACCCATCAGCACCGACCCATTCCTAACAACCAAAAGAAGGCGAGATGCCAGAAAAATATGACCTGTTACGCCATTTCGCGGCAAAGCGAACGCGTATCGAAGTAACTTTGCGTTTGTAATGGCGTACTGCGCAGATATAATGGCGGAAGTCGTATAAAACAGTAATCGACGTAAACGATGCGCCATTATCGTCATAGTTTATTCGTATCTTCTCGACTTCGCCGGACTAAGGCAGCGGCAATCCGCTATATAACGAGCGTTTATCGGCTACATCGGCTGACCTGATTGGTTCGCTTATCAAACGCTTCGCTGCTAAAAGCCGGAGTAGACAAGATGGTAGAAATCATTAATCAACGGCGTTCCTCGATATGCTGGCGTGGTTTGAGGAATGATAACGACGTCAGAAACCAGAAATCATGGTTAAGGATCGCGTCATTGTAGGCGGAGAGCTATTTATCACCATCTGACCAAACTTGTTGTCAAATACCGCTAAACCCAAACCCAAATCATCAGGCGCCGGATACCAGCTTTTCCTGCCAGGATGTCGCGCTAGTTACCTGAAAGATTCGAAAAGTCAGGACGCCGTGTGGCATTGCAGCAGATTAAGGAGCGTGGCGCCACCTGTCAGCAAATCGACCGCCGCGCAACATTCAGTCACCGCCGGGCGCTGGTTATGGTCAAACCGAGCAAGGCCGACAGCCTGATCAAAATTCAAAGAAGCGCGGAACGGCCAGGGCTGGCATGATGTGGCGACAGAGTCACCGCGATTATCTCCGCCTGGTTATCTGCATCATCGTTCCGCCTGTCGCGGGCTGTTAATCATTACCGCATAACGCCACTTGCATAAAGCCCAGCGCGATAAAAAATGCCAGAGAATCAGTTGGCGAACGCGCAATTACTGACATGTGCAGATGCGTCAGCGCGATGTTGCTGCGCCGATGCAAATACACGAAGAAGGATGCTAAAGCTGAAAACAGATGCTCTGCGTGATGATGTTGCGCCGTCATGTTTCACAGTATCGCGCCAGTCTGTCAGTCAGTGAAGCCACCATTGCCTGCTGGCGTGAGGTACGTAGCCTCCCCTGACTGGCAGACAATTGCTGAATGGGATTATTTCACCCCAGAGAGGCCACCCATATGCAAAACAACTGAAGAAACCTAGAAGTATATTAATGAGTAGTGTAGATAGAGCGTCATATCGATGGGGCGTTCATGTACCACAGAGAGTAATAACACGCCCATGAGTATAACGCCAGCTAATAAAAAAACGAGCAATCCATTTAAGTAAATGTTTGCTGGTTTCTGTTCAATAACATTACAGCGCCAAATTTTTGCTGCACGATAGTTTTCTTCGCCCAATTTGTAAACGAAGCAGTGATGGTGATGGTTTTGCGCTACCAAGCGCTGGCTGGTTTTGAACAGTAAACGTCTGCTGAGTACATCCCGTACAGCAGGGGCCGCAGTAGCAGCATTTTTTCATGTGTTATTCCCGGATGTTAGTTCGCAGAATCGCGTAGAAAAAATTAAAACAAACCTAAACAATGAGCGCCGAAATTTCATATTGTTGATGACACGTATGTCGGTGCGATGAATCGTCATTGCACGGATTAACTGGTGTCCAGTCTCCTGATGGGAACTTTCAGTGGAGTGTGTCTCAACACTAAACGATGCACAGGGTTTAGCGCGTACACGGTTATTGG
>BRZM01001629.1:0-47472 GCA_033238685.1 Lates japonicus | reverse complement strand
ATACGCACTAAAGCATCAAACCCATAATAAATGTGGTGGGAAGTTGTGTTTCGATTTATTTGAACATTAATTTACATAAATACATTGTGCTGTGGTACATGAAATACACATGATGTTTTTGCTATTATCAACTAGAATAAAGGAATGCACTCAGGACAGCTGTACATTCATCAGACAATAAAAGGAAAAGTAGGACTGTCAGTAAGAGACATGGCAATACGCTAAAAGAGGACATAAGATCTAGGTCTGCAATATCATTTAGAAACTCAAATGAAACTCACTTTATGTTTTGTTTTATTTCCATGGTGAGAGTTAGACATATGATTTGGTTTAGCAGTAATTATTCCTGCTGATTTATAACACACATTCTCTGTAAGTTAGAATTTTAGTCATAGAAATTACAAACTGGTATGAACTACACACGGATAATGACCCTTGTGCGTCTCTCTACCCTCTCCTCTCTCTTTAATCTCACGTGAGTCATCAACTCCTTTCCTATCCACAGAAGGGCAGCTTCTGTACAAAACTGAAATTATACATCCACAAATACATGAACAAAGGGATGGTACCACATAGTTTTTCAGGATGGAAGTATATATTTCTTTAGGGCACGATTTTTTCCATTTTCAGACAGGAGCAGTTTAAAGTGACAGTTTAGGAGAGACTTTTGATCAAAGTTCATTTTGGCACAGGATCCACCTAGACCAACAGGCATATGATGTTCAAAGGCAGGGTTACAACCACTAAACCATCTCTCTTAGCACAGGGTGATCTAGTCTGCTTTCCAGAAACAGGCCGGTGTTAAAACTAAAAGTAAGACACCCTCTCACCTCCTGCATCCTCTAAACTCCTGGTCTTAGCTTGCAATGTATAAGCTTAATGGAAATGATGATACTGTCTTCTAATCATTTTAATATTCATATTTTATTCATCTATGGCTGTAAATGTGTTTTAATTATACACTGAAATATACAACAGTTGTTCCCTTTTTATTCCACTTGCTGATAAAATCTCCTTACACAACCAACATGTTGTGGCGCTTACAGAAATTTCCATATCACGGGTACAGTCACGTATCCTAACAGCACAACACCACACAAAGTGGATGCTGCATAAGCAGCATGGGGATGACAAAACACACAGGTTGTTTGTGAAGTTAGATGCATCCTGGGCCCCAAACACAAGAGTTCACGCTGTAGAGTTTGACACAGTTGTCAAAATAAAGCTGTTATATGACGGTAGGAATGCTTCCCTGTAGCTACATAGTTTACTGTGTTAGTGTAAAACCTGCCCATCAAATGACAGTCAGAAGACAATGATGTCTATCTGGAGAGCAGATGAGGGGGAAAACACAAGTCATGCAACTTTAAACTTCCTTTTCCTCTAAATAGCCAACAGAAAGTCCACAAACGTAGCAAAAAGCAATAATTTACAATGCAAAATCTAAGTGGTCTGGAGTGCAAAAACACTTACATCTGCACTGCTTACCACTGTCAAGTCACATCCTGTGCCTCGCGGACATGTGACATTTGAAAATGCCACTGCTAAACTTGACAGCAGAGGTACTGTGGTTCCCCTGAAGGGGTAACAAATTCCATACTTTGCATTGTGCAACCATTTTTCCAATGTAAATGGAGACACTAGACTTTTCCATCCTGTATTTAGAACATAGCCACTTAGGTTTGCCTTTTTCTCTAGATATGCCTTTGATGATATGTATAAGTCTTGCTGGGCACTTTGAAGGGCCCTGCTTGCACTACACATTTGTTTCCAGTATTCTAAAAACATGCAAAAGCATTGAGCTTACTGGCTTCTTGTTTCGGATGCCAACCCAGAGATCTCTAGATAAGTTCAACACACAACACATTTGACTAAACGCAAATGATATGAGAGATTCTGATAATACGATAACCTTAAAACCACAAAATAGCATGGTTTATTAATTATTCTGATAAAGCTCTGAAATGAGTTATTTTGGAAATATTTCAGAAAGAAAAACATTTTTTCCACTGATCATAATCAAAGGGGCCAGGGTGGGTGTTCAGGTATCCACAATAGGTGGCGCATTCTATTTAAATATCACAATAGTTAATTACTTTCTGTCAGTGAAAAATTTTGACATACCTGTGAGAACCTGATTGACTGTCGACAAATTCTCATTCCATCTGCTGCTCCCTGTTTTTCATACGAACACATTGCATATTTAAGAAAACCTAACTTTCTTGATCGGCTTTACTGTACATGGTCGTTCCAATTGCATGAATACAATATTAACTACCAGTGTTATACACAATTATATTATTTCACATGAAATATATTTATATCTATTTTTGTCTGTGCTCCTCTTACTGCAAATTCTACCAAGTGGTCCAAGGCTGTAAAAATGGGTGATGTGACATATTTCCATGCAGCAGTCAAGTTTGAAATACCATATAAAGCAATAGATTGTGACTTTTATGAGCCTTAAACATAGCTTCATAGGGCATGGAGTGGAAATGAAGTCACATATCATTGTCACAGTAACATCAAAATGATTTTGAAGATGTTATTTTGAGGGTAAAAGAGTTTCGTGTTGCTAAGTATCTGGAAATAGATCACCAGTCATGTCTATAATCTGTGGAGAGGTCATAAGTGAACTTTGTTTCATTTTTAAAGGGATCACGTGCCAAGATGGGTACCACGCTTTACATAACAGACACTCACACAGTGTATTACTGTATACTATTGATACAAAATAATCAAACACAATTAATGCTTCATTTGTTTTGTACCTTTTATTTACTTTTGACCTTAATTCTCACAACTATAAATGATATTTGTGGAATTGTTACTGAAGTTGTCATAAAAGCAAGGTAAATACCATAGATATGTTTTTAGGGCCGGGTAATATAGGCGCATAAAACACACTTTATAATAAATACAATTGTGACAACTGTCTAGGTTTGTTGCCTCGTTTGCCAGGGGAGATATCACTGTCAACTAGTCGGTTAACCACCCCACAGCCCTGGTGAAGTAGATTATCAAATTTTGGAGTGCTTAAATCCCAGTTTGTATGTATAAATAAATTCTGTTTTTATCCTGATTTCATCTTTCTTGGATCATTGCTTTGAATAAATTAAGTATTTATGTGGAGAGCATTCAACATTTTTGAATCCAAGTATTCAGGTGTTTTTAAACTTGTAAAATGTCTCTAGGCCATCAGATGCCTGCTGATACCTGGCGTCCCATACGGGGGCCTTCATGTGCCCCCCTAGAGATCTCCTGGCTGTCACTGGTTAAGACAGACCAGTCACTGGATCAGTGTCACTGGCCTCTTTGTTTGGAGAGTACTGACTGGGTGTGTTATCATCAGCATTACCGTCAGCTGTCCCTGTGCTAATATACCACAGTTGTCAAACAGGAGAGACAGACAAAGCTTCTCCTCAGTGCTTGTCAATGGAGCAAACTTGTTTGTCCCTTCGTGCACGTGGTACCAGCCCTAAACCAACCATCAAATAAATACAAAACTAATAATACATTCTTATGTCAATGTCTTCTGTCAATACAGACATAACAGGCCTTAACACACACCAGCAGCTTTATCACTTCATTACGCACCATCAAACTCATCATGCAAGTCCACATCACAAGATATTCAAAGCAGGACAAGGTTTTGCTGATGCATAGGACCCGATCAGCGTGTGGTTCCACAGAAGCGCGACAGTTATGATGATGTGAGTCTCACTATCTCTTGGAAGAGAACACATCCTGACTCTGCTAAATATTGAGCTGGCAGTAAGATCTGCTTTTTCGTTTCCAACTTCAACTATAAAAACTGCAGACACACAAACAGCTGCCTTTTGTTGTTCTTCTCCTCTGCATGTTGCAGTATTGTTTCCACATAGGAAGGCGGAGAGAGCATAATGTCTCACTCTGTAACTCAAATATTCAGATGAAATTAAACTCTGGTTTACAACAGAAAGCAGCACGTGACTGACAGGCTGTTTACCCCTCTCCTGTTCCTTTCTTTGACAATGATTAAGCAGCAGACCCTCCCGTCTCCTCTCCTCCTCCACACACACACACACACACATGGTCTAGGACAGGTAACACAGGTTCATATTAAGTCCTGGCAAGTCAACCGTAGTTAACCCAATGAGGGTGAAGTGAGATGGCACACACCTGCACACACACATACACAGAGTGCATGCTATCAAACGCGATTATCACCTGTTGGGTGAAACAACCATCATATGAGATGACTTGCATCAGGTTACCTCCCTCCTGCAGCCGCCGATCCATAGCTACATCAGAGTAGCCATAACGAGAACACAAACAGAGACCTTGTATGTTATAGTCAAGGTAAATTTTGATATTCCAGGATTGCTCCTGAGCCTTGTGCATCCTTGAATGATCCATGTCATTTTCCTTGCACAGACACAGAAGTAGGACTGCTACATCGATTCCTTCAAAAATGTCTGAAAATCTACTTTTAGGAAAATAACAGCAAGCCACCATCAACAATGCGTGTTGACGTGAACATATTGGTTTGGAAGTGCACATGGCAAGTAATAGCGTTTGGCTCCTAGTGCAATAAATGGGAGTTAAAAATTAAGCCCGTAGGTTATGCATCTTTTATATTACCACCCCATTCAGCAGTTTTATTTCTGATGCTCTTGCACACAGCATTGATACAGACAACAGAGGTTTACCCAGCTGAGTGATGGAAAAATAGAATATATTCAAGTAAAAGGAATAGAGCTTCCCACCATGAGAATTTACATATCCAGCTTCTACCTTCAAATGATTATCACAGCAGAAATTCAGGTTTGGGCCTAGTTAACCAAGGCCAGACCGTAGCTAGATAAATAATACACTGGATAACATTGATTTAGGGAATGAAAGCTTGGGTGGGGTTGCTGAAAAGCAGAGAATAGAAAGAAATCATGAAATATATGTTTAATGAGCGGTCCCCCATATCAGTGCTGGTTCCTCCTTTGCTACTCCTTTTTGCCCTCCACAGGACCTTGATGGCTTTCTTCAGTGTTTGGTGCTACTGCTGCTGACATAAGGCCTTTGTCTCAATGAGGCACAAAAACAGAGAACCCTGAGGACCATCAGAACCCCAGAGAGCCCAGACACACACAGGCGCGCCAAGCTGAGTTTCACCTCTGCTGCAAGCCAGTCAGCAGAGAAACTCCAACACAAGCAGAAAAAGCTGGTTCCCGGTGCATGTCTGCAATCGCCTGTGTCCCCAGCTGCGGCTTATTGGAGTTCAATGACACTGTTTGAGAGAATGACTGATTCAAGTGTTGCTGCTGCTCTTGTTTTGATAGATAACAGTATGGCAGAACATGGGCATGCACAAAAAGAAAAACATACATTGTTTTTTTGTTCTGCAGCCTGTTGTATTGAAATAGTCAGTGACTGTTTTCAGGTGAGGGAAACTATTGATTTAGTATCTATAGAAAGGGACTGACTGAAATTGAAACATGGGCCTTTGTGCTACATGCAAACAGCTTCTAGAGCTTGCACTTGTCTGTGTCACCTGCTTTTGGTGACACAAGATGAAAGCGAAACCCTCTCTTTCTGACTCACAATCTTCTCCTTCTACTACTTTTTGTTGTAAGATTTTTGCTGCACATTTCAATCCAGTGAATTCGTGACGCTGGGTCACCACAGCTCTCTCTCTCTCAGTTTTCCTTCTTCCCGCCTGGTGCTCTCTATGTTCTTTTTTTTCTAAGTCCTGAGACACAGTGACCCCTTGGTTCCTTCCTCTCAGAGCCGGGTGTGTAAATGTTAAAGCTAACGGTTTTGTTTCTGCAGCATTTTTATTTATTTTTGCTCCAAACGCCCCCCCCTCCACTCCTTTGCTCCTTTCTCCCTTCTTGCCACCCCCCACTCTAGGCCTCTCTGCATGACCCAGGAAGCCTGTTTGGGAGTGGGATTGGATAGGGATCTTTGCCATGAGTCATTACCAGGGGACCCCTGGCACTCCAGTGACTCTGCATGTTCGTCTCCCTCCTCTGCATACCAAGGAATGCCAATGAATGCACTCCAGCCTTAATGAAGGGACACTCATTCAGATTCCAGACCCAGCAGAACTTTATTAAAGTTTGATGGGCAACAGAGGTGTTGACAAGAAAAACAATTTAGAAAATGAGGATTTTTCCAGCGTAACAAGTCCTCCAGAGTTCAGAAAATTTGACGGTCAGGAGGTTTTATGGGTTATTTTTTCCTTTTTCTTCTTTTTTTTTAGGTGTACAGCTGCACTTTGGGGCTGTAGAAACATTTGAAGGCACACACAGAGCTCATTGCCTGATCTGCTCTGTCATTAATATTACATGCACTCATGCAACCTGTATTAGACCTATACCTGCACACAATCATTACAACATAAAACAAAGTGAAAAGAGGTTAAAAAGTTCTCTCTTTCTTTCTGTCTTTCCTGTCTTTTTCCTGTTGTTTCTTTTACCTCTTGACTCAGCCTCTCTCCTCCCTCATTTTCTCCCTCGTTCCCTCTACCTTTAAGCTGGGTCTAGCGGGGCCCACGGGTTCAAGGCGTGCAAGCACCAGAATGTAGGTCATGTGGTGCTGGGTGCAGTTAGAAACAGCTGTGCATTTGTGGGCCATTCTCTCTGTCTGCTCAGGCCAGCGTATCGCCAGAGCTTCAACTTCACTGTTCAAGCCCCCTGCTCTGGAAACTCCTGTACTTTTTGCTCACTTTCTCCCTAAAATGATGAATAAAAGGAGATTGCATGTGCACTTGTTTTGGTGACTCTCAGAACTGTATGCTCCTGTGTTTAAATACTAACAAATTTTCAAATTATACTAATCACTGCTGTCCCTACTGATCTCTGTACATACTGAAAAAGTAAAAATGTGTTAGCATGCATGCAACATACATGTTTCTCTCTTGTTACTCTTTTGGTTCCCTCATAAAAACACCCTGAGTTCACTGCCCTCCTTTTCTTGACCCCTTAAAACAGCCAGGCATATCTGTGGTTCTGCCTCTTGTTTCAGATGAAAACATTGCTGGCACCAGAATGCTTCCTCTGCTCTGGACAGAACTTATGTATAGGCGTGAATTAACCTTGGCGGGTGCCTAATTTCAAATAAAACCTGCAATGGTCCTGAAGGTTACAAAACCTAATATGGATTTAGCCATAGTGCCTCAGATCATGTGCCAGTGTGGGCTCAGTATATATACACACACACAGCACCTGGGGGTAATTACAACCAAGGCCCAGCCAGGGACACCACCTGTCAGGGCCTCTGCGTGTGTGAGGAGAAAAGAAGATGAAACTTATTTTTTGAGGGAGGCGCCTTGTACTTCTTCACATTCAGTAAACAACTACATATAGCATAGGAGACCCTCCCCTGAAGTTCGTGGTGTGGCATGTAGGTGAGCAGTGGAAGAGTACAGCAGGAGGGAGCTGTGATGACTCATCACATGCCGGACCCTTTGCTGTACTCTTCCTGCCAGCTCAGCACCGGATATGAGCCAACCCCTGTACCTTGCAGCTGTGGGCCTAAAATGCCAGATGGGCAAAATAATGCCCACAGAGACACACAGACACCCAAACACACACGTCCACATATAGTATACTCACAATGCCAGTGTGCGTGCAAGCACACAGAGTATAAACACAGGTTCACATGCAATCAGTCACAAAATCACAAGTCTTACTATATGTGGAAGCCCTGTGAGATGGTGGTATTATAGTGGCGTATCTCGACATTTGTCCCTGACCGCCCTTTGACCCTTGTGAGCTGGCTGATGAAAACAAGCTGACATTTCAACCATATAGTGTTCACACACACCACGCAACTAATTATCAGTGGGGCTGGGGTGCATGTTTTTCCCCACAGCCAATGAAGCTAACAGTTGCCTCTGGAGAGCTCAACCAGGTTTCTTCGCCAATGCACATTTATGACTGTTTCAGTGGTGTTTCTGTCTGTGTGTGATGTTATTGACTGCTTTGTGTGACTAGATTGTCTTGTTGTGATGTTTTGTACGTATAATTTGTTACCTTGTACATATTTAACCATACTTTACAACTTTGGGCTAAGTCAGGGAGGCGATTAATATGTTAACATAAAGACTGAAAGCTGAAAATTGCCAATTTTTCATATTTATCTTTGTATGCATTATTAAACAAATGATATATGTCATTGGATTTGTGAGCATTGGAAAGTGTTGTAATACTGTAACTGAATTAGAGCCATGCCAACTTTTCCTTCATACTATATAGGCTAATCACCTAGCATAGCTCCATACTAAGCTCTTATATAAGCGTTTTGCTATACATTTCATAGCCAATGTTAACAGCTGTCTCTCCTTACCAAGGGATTCAACCATTGTGGGTTACAGGGCAGAAGTTACAATACATTCTGGGCAGGTTACTTCTTCATCCTCTCATGTTGGACTAAGGGCCCAGACTGAGCACTAATGGAAGACTCACTATCGGCGGGCTAGCTTGCTAACTTCTACAGAAGTTAGGATAACACTCTGAAGAAGTTTGCATACTAACTATTAATACTAATGTACCCATGCCAAGTAGTAGCAACTTACACATAGCAAATTCAATGCAGAGACACTTCAAAGTTAACAAAGCTTTAAGACAAATAAGCCAATTTTCCAACATTTCCAAACTACTCATAGTTGTTTTTCTTCAAGAGTTGAAGGCAATGGCACACAGGATTTGTAAATCCAGACATCCACAACAAAGGCCTCTCAGTGGGATATCAAGCTCAAATCTCAAACCCAGGGCATAGTTTTCAGTTATACTTGTTTCAACAGAACCGCTTTCATTTTCCAATATTCATCCATTATCAGGAGAGAATCATATCCATTGGTGGGTGGTCTGTCACCGTCCTTCTCTGCTGCACCACCCACAAGAAGAAGAAGATAGGCTAGTTTGCATATTTATAGGGAGGATGTTTGTTGTTAGAGACCTGCTGTTTGGAGTGTATGAATTAGCTTAAGTTCTTGATTGCCATGGTCCACGGATATGGTTGTTTTATTTGGGCCCATTCAACCTCACATGCACACATCCCCTGCCCCCTTAGGCTTCCTTGAGTTTTTGTGGTTGTATGGTTTTTCTGCACAGTGTTGGTGTCTGTGTTTCAGTCTGGCCTGATTTTTCTCACTAGTTAACTAGTTTGAACATAAACATAAAAATGCGTGAGGCAGAAAATACAAATTGCAATATGTTTTAATGAGTTTCACTGTTTTTCTTGACACATTCCTTAGACTCCCCACATCCTACACACAACATATCTGGAATGCTGCAGTCCAGCACCATGCTTCAACGCTGCTTGAGATCCTGAGGTCCCATAGAGGACATATGCCAGCATGGTGCAACAAGGTGGCACTGGAGAGGAAGGCGAGCAGTCAGAGTCATCCTACTGCAGCACCCATGCCAGGAAGGCAGAGGAACTGAGGAACCTGTGAACCTGGAGAGAGTCCAGATGAGCAGTGCCAGGCACGGGCACAGAAAACAGCCTCCAGTGCTGCTGCCAATGCCACAGAAAAGAGGTTGGACCACAGAATGAAATGGCAACGATAGTCGGATAAGCTGTCACCTTTCAGCCTCTTGCTGTGAGGAGTTATTGCCTGGTGGGCAGAACTCACATTAGGAGAGAACAGGGACGACGGTGCATTGCCAGATGGGAGAATGCAGGGGTATATGGGAGGAAAGAGTCTTGAGATGGCATGGTGTACACATATAGACCTCGGAGCACTGCTGCCAGGGTGACAAATACCACAACAGAGACCTCAGAAGATGCCAAATCATTATATGCAAATTCTTACAAGTGAAGTGGAATAGCCTACAAATTGGGGAACATGTTTACTTGTTATGCTCGTTTTCTCAAACACAGCCAAAGTTTGAAGTAAGAACATCGACATCATATGCTCAATACACATGCTGAGACAAGTATGGTGTGCTAAAGTATGACTCAAACAGACATGACAGCCAGCACGCGGCTGTGTGATGAAAGCTGACAGGGATGTATACTGGGTTTAAAATCCTGGGAAAACAAAGCTGAAGGCCTTGAGTCACTAGGACAGGGTCCTCCCAAACACACACAACAAAACATAAACATGAAGATTGAGCGTGATGATTGTGGAAGGAAATGTCTAACCTGGATACATGAATATATGTGTGTGTGTGTGGGAGGACTGTCTCTATACATCTGAGATATTCTGCTGAAAGAAAGAACAGCCCAACGGCTTGAGGTTTGAAGCCTGGCAACATCAAAGGTTTTCGTCAGGTTGAGATCGCTCAGGTTTTTCGCTATACCATGAGAACGCCACTTAAATCTTAAAAACATGATGCAACAGAGTTCTGCAATTGGTGGCCAGAAGCTCTTTTTGTGCTTGTAGCCGCAGAATAATTTAAAGACAAAACCAATGTGATGACCATATTTTTTCTTTTTAAAACTTAACAGTGTAAGTAACAAACATCATGCAGTTGTTTGATTACGTTAGTGCATGCGCGGTACAAGAGGTGTAGAGACTCAACCCTGCTTTGTGCACACCCCACCTTTACCTTAAGGAATATTTTCCGACAGTTTTATTTCTCTGGTACATCAACAATCTATGACACACCGGATGTTCCTGAAATGCACAGAAGTAAGAGGGATGAACATGTAATTTCGTGCGACTAAGGCTATTTTGTGTCGGTGTTCATGACAGTAAACTGTATATTGCATCACTTAAAGTTCAATGAAAATCCTGAATAAAGTGTGAAGTCACACCCAGTGTAAAGGCACCTTTTGTCATGGGCAGACTTAGTAGAGACATCAGATGTTGCTCGAGAGACCAACTGTAGAGCATGTTCATGTTAATACGATGTGACCTTGTTCAGAATGGCATGAACACTGGTTTTCAGATTCAGCCTTGTAATAGGCTTTAACCCACCAGCTCAGGGTTTTAACATCTATTCTGTGCTGGACACAGCCTTGTTAGTTTCTGATTTGTATTTAAAAATACCTTTCCCTTTACTAATCTGATCCCAGGCCTGTTGATGAAAATGCAAAGGTGTCCATTGATCTCAGCTCTCTCCAGTTAGAGTGGAGCAGCATTAACAGACCTACATCTGATTTATTTAAGTGTGTGGAACCAAGATGGCAGAACGCAGACTACAGTAACTGGACCTTTTGGCCTAAAGGATGATGAGGTGCTTGCAACTGAGAGGAAGGTGTCGGTAAACAGTCAGTGTCAACAAGATAAACAACTCCCAACCCCATTAGCCTTCACTTTGAGAAAAGATCACTGGGAGCCACATTAGCACACTGTGGCAGAGCTGTGATTTTATAAGCACTGAACCCACAATATCAGGGTGGAAAACATTCAGCAAGCAGGGTCTTTGTGTGCACTAGAGATTTCATCAAGGTAATCTCACAATCACATGTAGACATAAAAGCAGAATTTCTTATGATGGTGGTGATTAGATTGTGATCTTAAGAACTATCCTGTTAACCAAAAGGTCAACAGACAAAAATAATAATACTTGACAAAAAACCGGATTCGTCACACTTGGTATGTCTGTCTTCACTCTCTTGTCCTGGCCCAGGGCTCCAGAATATCTACTGTCGAAGAGTAAGGCTTTTATGAGCCACAAGCATGACTGTAATGCAATGAGACTGGACAGAGTGAGTCTCATGTAGAAAGGAACCCACTCACATATTGGAAAAACATTTGGGTTATTTCCGAGAACATCACTTGATTGGGGATTATCACTTGAGACTGCCTGCTGCAGTGGAGGAAGCACGAAACACATGTTGTTGATATTTTGTCCCCGTCATGCCTAAAAATGGAAATTGACTCGAGGCAGGAGAATTAAACCTTACACTGTCGCTCAAAAACGGATTCTCGTGTGACTGATGACTATTGCATATGGCTGCACTTCAACACTGAAGAATACTTAAAAACAAGACCTTGATTTATTTATGTCCTAGTTTTCAGTTATTAAACGCGAAGTCTTCTGCAGAGTATTGATGTATTAAAATGTGACCAAAATAGTTAACCTAATAACACAAGGCAAACAAGGGAAAAGGGAAATGAGAAGATTTTGAGGGTGGACATTGAAGGTCAATGAAGAGGCCTGCAGTTTCAGCTTCCACCAGAAATAACTAAACACATTTTCTAAAATAACATTTGTTTTTGCTGTTACAATTAAGCAAATATTAATATGTAATGGTATAACGTGTAGCAGGTGCAGAGGGTTATATTATGACCTAAATTCCCAAAAGAGTCATAATGTTTTATTTACTGTGCAAGTTTGGTCATAGTGATGCTCCGCCTGAGGCCAGCTGTTACTGGTCGACTGGACAAAATTGAGATGTTTCGGGTGAGATGGGAGACAACAAAGAAAGAGCGGGAGAGTAGTCTTTGGCTGATAGGCCTGAGGCAATGAGCTAATGTGAGGCCTGAGCCATTATGATCAGAGAGCATGCAGATGATAAGTCTATAAATAGAAGCATGCAGTGGGGGTGGGGGTAAAAAGGCTATTTTCATATGATGCAAAAGGATGGTTGAATTTGCACCGTAATGACTACTTCAGAGCATTACCAGTTATCAATACATTTTCTACCCATTAAATCAAACATCACAAGATGGGATAGCAAAACATATTTCACCAGGAGGGTTTCTGGACTATTTACTCCAACATGTTTTGTCATGTATACTATGAAAATAGACAACATCAATTGTCTGTTCAGATAGAGAATTTTTTTCTGGGTTAGCAGCCAAAAATTTTTCAGATGTCCATGTGACTATGTATTTGCTGCTATTTTAAAGATATTTTAACTGCAGCACAGGCTGAAGTTCAAGTAGATTAACATGCATTTACAAACCAGATGTTATTTACAGCCTTTTGCCAATTTGAATGACAGATCTGAGTTTTTCCTTCGTGGTTCACTCCATCAGCATTCATTAACCGCTACCAAGTTTCTCTTATAAAAAGCAATTCTTGGCCTAAGTTTCCACTGTAACTGAGACACACAAAACCATGTCACTGAATAATTGTAGCAAATACAGCGGCATAATGTTACATATCTTCTGCTGAAGTTCACCAGAGTTATGGGGAGGAAGGGCTCTAAAATCATGCAGAGTGAATGGTAAAAACCAGAGGTGATAACATTCACAAACTGGTTAGTCTTGCTACTTAAAGAGGGTCAAGGTTGAAATGCTTGATTGTGCCGCTGGACTTCCAGTCAGGGTCAAAACAAATGCTCACACAACAAAATCTAAAGACAACACCCTGGTGGCTCCATACAAACCTGTGGCCTGCAACTAAAAACAAGCTGCAGAGATGTACAGAGTTCAGTGGAACAGTGCATCGACATCACCGCGTATAAAAGCGGCCTGTGATAAGAAGTACACAAGTTGCATAACTTCTTATAATTACCTCCGAATCGGCTATGGGTTGTCGCCCAAACACAACATCATGTCCCGACCAGGAGAAATGCAATAGCTCAGTTGTTGTGACACAGTTTGCACTGCACGCAGGACTGGGTTATATCTCACTATGAGTGTACAGCTGTTGCACAGTTTCAAACAAGGATGTAGTGAGGCTAATTTGGTCTCTGTTTACTGTGTCTTCACATCACCACATGGAAGAACGAATACGGCAGACAGCAAACGTTTATTCTCCTGTGAGCTATCAAAACACCTCTTCATAAATAAATCATATTCTATTACGCTTATGAGCATACAAAAAAAGCAAATATCTCTCCTGTTCTGATCTGGTATATGAATTAAAATTGCATGGGGAGAGACCATTAATCATCTCACTGCGCGCAGCCTTGCCTCATAAGTACTGCAATATTAAAAAGGACAAACAAAAGATAGTTAACACAACACAGAACCCATCCACATCATCGTGGGCCTTTACAGCTGTCTGCATCACGGCAACAATGAACGCGGTAATGAAAAATGCATTGAAATATTACAGTAAACAAGAGTTAGACACTGAAATGAAGTCATGTGCAACAAGCAAACAGGCAAAAACACAGAAATAAAACTCTTGGCATACATAAATTCCTTACAGTTTACCTGCAGCTAATGGTTTCTGCTTGGCTTCAGTTGATGAACCAAATATAATCACAGTTTTGTAAAGGTCAATTTGCACTTATAGTCACCTGCATCCTAGATGTCAATTTCAGTTAAATTGCTTGTTTCTACTTTACACACAATTAAGATACGCACCTTGCCATTTTATTATGTACACTTAGCTAAAAACTGATATAGTTTAACAGTAACAGGCCTGGAAATAAATCCCACCTTCATAAAATATTCATTTAGCCTGTATAAATAAACCAGAACAGCACGCCATACACCTTTGAATACAGTCCATTTAAAGCACCACTGGAGGCCTTTTGTCTGTGTGTGTGGCTGCTAGTGGCAGTCATCACAGCTTTACAATATTTAAGGTACTTTTAAATCAAGTATTTCTCTTTCTTACATTTACAACACTGACAGCAAACAGACTTAACCAGCAATTTGCAATGTTTGAAATCTGCAATCTTATGATAAACTGTCTGCAGTACAAGCCTGTAGGAGGATCCTGTGTGACACTCATTACTAAGAAATTACAATGTTAATGTTTGTGGTTGTGGTCCTCAGGGGCCTCTTTTCATCTTTCTTACTGTAAAGTCGCCAGCTTCATTGTAACGCCTTTGTGATTTCTTCTGTGAATGCACTCCAACAATCTGATGCACAAAACATCTGGCTGCTAGCATATAAACCGCCTTCTGCCATGCAGCAGAGCAACCCACATTTATACTCTGCTGGCACTCTGCTGAGATATTCATAAGTCTTCCATGGCTCCAGCACTGAGACACCTTGCTCCACTCCCCACAGTTCAGCGCCGCAAGAAGCACACAGCCGAGGTTTGTTTCTTTTTGGGGGCTTTTAGACTGAATTGGACAACTTAAAAAAGACTTTTAAACTTGTATCACAACTGTGTTTAGAGTGGCAGTTACAACAATTATTTCAATACTAAATAACAATGTTAGCGTTGGCATCCTTGATTAACTGTTTTAAAATGTCAGAATATCAGTGAAAATGTCCACTCACACTTTTCCAACCAAAATTTGACTAACTGGAATGCTTTTAACTCACTTGTTGATTATAACCACATTGGAAAAGCTTGAAATAACTGACTGAGCTAAAATTATTGTAAATAATTTCTGTGAGATCAACTGTCACATAATTGACACAGCTTTTAAATGTTCTAGTTTATTTGTAACTAATAAATTAGATTAAAAACATTCATTATTTTCAAATTTACTGTTCTATTTTAAAATTTTAATTAGTATTAGCTTCATTTGGTCAAGGGGTATAATGAATTGTTAGGACCCAAATACAAAGTGTATGGACTTGGGCTTAAATTGCACTTCATAGCCAAGAACTGAGACCTACTCCCGTGATTTCAAAATATGACTTTGCCTCAGCTCTGGTTGCTTTTGAAGAGAGTGTTTCTTCAGCACAACCATGCCAAAAACTGTTGAGACAATGTACATATAATAAAAGTTTATTAAATGTGTTTTAGTAAATCCTTACATCACTCCTGTAGTCATAACCCACTTCTGTTTCTGCAGCCTCATACAACACTTTCATACGATGACAAAATGAACACAAAACACAGACGCTGGCAATTCTGCCACGTACCACACAGTCTTCATGAGAAATAGCTGACGTATATAAAAGAGTGTTTTTAATTGAATGGCCTTGGAATGTAGTTTACCGGTTCAAATCAAAAAAGCATACTTTTGAGTAGTTATCAAATTTGGCAAACCACAACAACACCCCAAGTTCAAATTATGACACACGCCTTAGGATCTATCTCAGCCAATCAGTGAAGCTTGTCTGCTCGTCGCTTCAATCAGCTGTATGGAGGGGCGGGTCACCAGTTGCTGCTAGGTATGTCCCCGATGACTTTATTCTCTCACAATCAAATCGTATCTCGCCCCTTTACGACCTTCTGATTGGTTAGAATGACACCTGGAGAACCCGCCTGCAGGCTTTTTCTTATTGGACAGATTCTCATGATCACTCACCCGCTGAGTTTTAGTTAGGTGCTGTTGATACTGTAGTTTGGAGTCAACCAAGACTCAGAAGTGAATATATCGGCCAGCACACACATCGCTCTGAAACAGTTTTTTAAAATTACCATTCCATTATTTTATGACTTGTACATTTGTGTAAATAGATTGTTTCCTTTATTTTTATAACAAGACAACAACAGGACAACTTAATTTCTTTAATTCTGCTGAGGCTGCAGAGTAATGTGGAAAGAAGAGACAGAGGTATTTCAAGTTAAACTGGACAAGTTGACAGCATTTCACGCTCGTGACTATTTTTGTGAATGGAGATTTAGGTGGCAGCTAGCTTCACGAAGTTTTATCATATGTGAAGTTTTAACGTGCCCCGCTATAGTGCAGGTATGATGTCACTTTACAGACAATGGGGCTATAGATCAGACGATTGGGTGTAAACTGGACTTGTAGCTCAATGCTAAATAGGAATAACTGTAGTTTCGTTATTTAAAGGATATATATTTGTGAGCAGTGTTTGCATTATTTGATACAAGGTAGATGTAGATATAGTCAGTGCAGCATTTAGTAGAGAAATGAGTAACAAGAGTGACATTGAAAATAGTAGCTAGTATCATAATGACAGATACTCTTAATGGCCGTAATCTTGGCTGTGTAAAAATATAAACCTTTGTTGGTTGATAAGTAATGCTAAGTGGATGTATTGAAGTTATATGGATGAATTGTTCCGAATTGACATTTAGCCTCTAGAAGGCGTTTTCATGTTTCACAGTTTCCCACAATGACCTTATTAGCAGCTTATTTTTAAAATTAATTCTTGCAGACATGACAATTAAATTATCTTCATTCATTTGTTTTCTGTGTCCATATAGAGGCAATACGGCGAGGTCTGTTTTACTGTACAGTAGCGACTTTTTCCAGAAAGAAAACGAAAGTCGCCATAATTTCCAGAAAAAACTCAGAACAATAGGTAAATATATATTTCCTGCTTTTTTATTACATGTTTGTGTCCGTGCCAGCTTATTGAAACACACACACAGACATGGTGGTGGAGAGCTGTTTTCATGCACACACTGCCATCTTTCTTTGCTGCCTGCCTGGGCTGGGCTCTGCCGGTCCTCCAGCAGCCACCGCCACGCGTACACTGTCAACTCTGCTGCTCTCTCTCTCTCTCTAGTTCACACACACCTAAAGAAACATTTCCATGCTGAGAAAACACACCCGACATGCACATAACCTTTGTTTTTGGTACTGTCTCGCACGGCTACCATTCTTCACCTGTGCAGAGCTTTGAAAATGCCCTTTTCATGTGGTTGGTGTGATTTGTGTATGTGTGTGTGTGTGTGTGTGTGTGTGTGTGTGATGGGAACAGCAAATGTCTTATTCGCAGACGTCCTGCACTTTCTCCTCACACTCAGACACACTACAGAGTTGGACTGTGACACCGTAGATCGAAGCTTCTGATCAGATTATCGACTGGTTTTCTATTCTCTTCCTCGTGAAACATTAATTAACACACCATCCCGGTATGACCCCATTTAAATGCATCAGAGTCTGAAACTATTATGACATTGCTGCAAGGGTATAATAATTACAGGGAGTTACTTTACATACAATACATCGAAGTTTCAGTTTGGTTCAGTCCCACCCAGGCCTGCCTCTCTCCTCTCTTAAGACTGGTTGGACAGCTTGATTAAAGGTCATTTAAAACATCAGCTGGTTAATATTCAATTTCACCTAAAATTAAAAAGGGCCTGCAGGAGTGCAGTAGGAGAATCATCAATTGTGAGACTGTAGTTCACAGTCACTTTATCTGCCAGTTACTCTGACTAATCTATTAATTGATTTAATGTTTTGTTTGTCAAATGTCCTTGTAGTTATCCAACCATCAGTCCAAAACTTGAAGATATTCATTTGAGAGGTTGAGACCACAGAGTGTGGGACATTTTGCTTGAAAACCTACTGAAATAATAGATGATTAATTTTCCTTGATTAATCTACTAATCCTATCAGCACTCGGTCTTTCTTTGGATATCTGACAATTCATGGACCTTTGGTGTAAATAGCATTGCAACATTGATATTGTTGTCAATGTGGGAAACATCCTTCTCTTGGAATTCAATCACATTTGAGGACTGTCATGCCTTAGACTTACATGCAATTTCATAATAGTTTGATTCCAGTGCAACAGTGAAGTCAAAGCCAGTCAAATGTCCATCAAGTATCAAGTATGATTTACAGTAAATGTTTTTGGTGAAACATTTACTGTTAGTCCTGGTCAGTCCAGTTTATTTCCAGAAGAGGTGTTAAATTCATTAAAAAAAAATCTTGGCTATTATTAGTTTAAATGTTGAGATCGATTTTTGGGAATAATGACTCTCAGTGTTACATAATTACTTCAAACAGTGTCAACCTGTGGTATGACTGACAATTATACCTTTTTTTAGCGTGTAGATTTGTGTTCACACGCAAGTGTATTTTTATTGTATCCATTAGCTGGGAAACAATGGTGCCTCCATGTCTCTGAAGTGTTCTCAACAGACTAATGGTAATTAAGTAAAGTAGTAGGGTGGTAATGTGGCAGGTGGGTGTGGTGGCCAAACAGACACTCTACACTCAGTGATGCTAGCTCATTTGCTCACACCTGTTTTTCCTGTAAGAGGAAAAGCAGGCTCAGCCAAGAAAATAGGCAATCTCCCAGCTCCTTTATACTCCTACCACTCTCCCCGCTTTTTAAAGTGATCAACAGATGTCAGAGTGAGGGCAGGTGGTAAATAAAGTGCAAAATATGTTTCATGTTTGAACTGAACCAGTTTCAGTTTAGCAGAACGGTCATTAAAAGTGCATGTTTTGCTTTGTTGCACCAATAATTGTGTTAAGGTATTTGATCAAATCAAATTAAAACAAGATAACATGTTTATATTGCACTATCCAGGGTATGTGAAAAAACTGGCTGGGAGTCTATTTGTGCACACACAGAAGAAACCCCAGAGTATCCTGTTACCACAAGAGGCTAAGCAGTGTTAAATCAAACACTTAAAAAAAAAAGAGAGACACTAATTTTATAAGGAAAATTTTCTGCTTCACCTCCCTGTCACAGTAGATATGGAATTAAAATATAAATATCCTAGATGACAAGCATCCTTGAAACTGTGATTCCTGTGAATGTGGGAAAATGAACACAGGGTGCTCAGAATTTGAGCTTTGGGCAGTTTAACATCCCATAAAAGTGTGATGTTTCAATTTACAAGCTTTTGATCATCAGGGCCCAGTTTATGACATCAGATTCGCATGCCACAATCCTTCTTTACATAACATGTAAAGGTGTGTGTTAATCCTTGCTGTTATTACAGGTCCGTAGCATTCTCTTCCTCTGAAATTCACTGTATGATTTCCGGTCATGAACTGTGCTTGACTGGGACCTTCCCCTGGTTTCCCAACTTCTCCATGATGGATTAAAGGTCTTGTTGACCTTTTGGATCAGGTTATTAGCAGCGGTGCGACATCCTGTGCACCCTCTCAATGATTTTGCAGGCGCCACACTTTCCCAGTTGCACAGGTCAACATCACAGTGATGCCTGCCGTGTCCCCACCCCCACCCAGCATAGCTGTGGAACCACTGCTTCAGGAGCTCGAGGGCTCTCAAACAGTGGAAAATCTGGAAAAGGCTTGTTGTCAGTCTGGGCTTCTCCCCTTTGTTGTCGCTGTTTTTGTTTTTATTGTTGTGGTATCCATGACGGTTCCATGAACAGTGGGCCTCGTTTCAGATGGACTGTGCTGCCCTCGCTGCTCCCGATTGCACGTCATAACAGAGACTCTCCGGAGTGGCCCACCCGCTGTGGGAATTCTGCAGCCTTGGGCCTCTAGACGCCTGGAGAGTGTTTTTATCCTGTGTCCTGTGTCAGGCCAGCAGGCAGCAGCAACAGCAGCGCGCGCGCTGTTTGTATGCGTGTGCTAGGGAAAGGAGGGAAGAGGGGTGTGTGTGTGTGTGGCTGGGGTGAGGGGTTGTTGTGCAGTGTCACAGATACTGCCTCTCTCTCTCTCTCTGGGCCATTTTTGCCCTCTGTTGCACGCCGCCTTTCTGGACACATGTCACAGACATGGAAAAAGATTTTTAAAGAATCTGGCTTCACTTTGCACAGTTGTCATGGTTTTCTATTTCCAGAATGTGACCAAGTTTCTGCATCCGTGAATATGCAACATAGATACAGCGACACCCATACAGTCTGTTTAGACTGATTATAATAGAGAATCTCTTCCGTGTTGCACCAGAATTCAAAAGCCCTAGAGCCACCTGGAGCAGACAGAAAGGAAAAGCTGAGAAGAATCGAGGTCTTCTTTGATCCTTAAGGACACATTTTTCCGGGAATGTTTCTCAGATCTGCTGTTACTTGGCACTGTCTTCCAAACGTCTCACTTTAATCTGTCTTACATTTAGATCAAAACATTTACTAACCAAGCCCCTCACCTTGGGATTATTCATTATATCCAACCCTAACTCTCACAGCTTGTGATTTGAAGTTTATGCAATTTTGGCATTTGCTGTCTCAACACTCATCTTTGTCTTTTGTCTGTTTGCCCTTTCAGATCGTCGCACAATGAGCTGGAGAAACACAGGTGAGGTGACATCTTAAGTTCTTTGACATACCACATGTCTCATGTTGATGTTTGTGCATATCTTTGCCCAGCACCACTAAATTCCAACATGTTAAGTGAAGGGATGCTGGCTGCAGGTAAATGTCAGATACATTTCTGTCAGATGTCAACCTCAAAGAGTGCCAGAGATTTAATCAATCAATTCCTCGTGTCTTAAAACGGGTAATAAGCTGATTTCAAAGAGCACCTCCATGTTGATTAGATCTGTCTCCATTTCACGGATGAAACTCGTTACCTTGTATGGAGGGGGAATCCTGTCAGTAATGTGATAATCCTGCCCAGGCTGATGCTGTGAGCGGAGGGGGGGTGAATCTGGCCTTCGCCTGCCATATCTCTGAACTGAGAAGGCCAGAAACTGCACACACACACACGCACACACGGTGGTGTCCTGCTTTACTACTCCCAGCATGCACCTCACTGTAACTCAGAAACATCCTTTTTTTTTCTTTTCCTCCCCTCGGGGCACAGTGCTCAGCTCATGGTGATGTGATACCCTCGCTCATTAAAGGCACAGACGTCTGTTTTGACTTCATTAATAAGGGGAGTGACTTCACAGATCCAAAGGGATTTCTTGTCAGGAGGGAACCCCCCTTTTTTCATAGAAGAAAACCTAGCTGCTGTAGAAAAAAAATGCTCTGTAGAAGTAGTAAAACAGCTTGTTAATTTTTTTGGTGCTTTTTTTTGCATCAAGGTCACCCCAGCTGACTCTTAATAAAAACTGCCTGCCCGAGAGAATTTAGGAAACAGCTGATGTGACTATCAGCATGAGAGCAGAGGCTGAGATGGGCGTGTTGGGCTGCGTGTGCGTGACACACTGTCACCCACACAGAGGGATTGGGGTTTGCCAGTCACATGTCTGGTGAGTGAGTAATGGATGTGTGTAGAGCAGAGGGAAACAAGTGCGGACATATTCCTCTCTCTGGCCTCTGAGATGCAACAGAGAAGGCCCCTGGCTGATTACGCTGCAGGTGTTGAGACACAGTTACCTCATGTCCTATGACGGGGTGTGGTTAGTTAGCAATGAAGTGACGTCCAGTCAAACTGACAAATGCAAGTGCCAGTAAAGTGTTCCATAATCAGTTTACTCACTTCCCTTGTCATCACTACGGCCACAAGTTTCTAAAAAAGACGTTTTTTTTTTTTTTTTTTTACACACATTGCAGTGTCATTGACTGTTATATTAAAACATGTGACTTATACAGTAATGTTTTGGCCATGATGTAATTAATGGCATAACAAATGAAACTACACTTTACAAACTCTGCAAGTCACTCTGCAAGTGAAGCATTTTCCTGCCTTATTTTTTCGTTTTTCCAGCCGTGGCTGTTTTTCAGGAGATTTCTACCCACTTATTTGTAATGACAGGCCCCGGCAGTGACAAGGTATCATTGTGATCATTTGCAACACAATGCATTCTGATTCAATCCCTGTCTGGACCCGTGGCCTCAAATTACATGGTCATTACTCCAACATGCAGGTGTTAAAGGTTGAAACTGTGACTTCAGGCTTTGGCACAGCCATCTACAGCGCATGTGTGTGTAGTCTGTACTTACCTATATATATATATATATATATATTTTTTTTTTTAAACAGAAAATTAACCAGAAAGAATTCCGATGTATTTTTTGGTGTTGGTCAGACAAAACAACCGATCTGGAGATGTCGCTTTGTTTTGTCAGAACTTGCGATGGTCCCTCTTCACAGTTTTCTCTGATTTATAGTAATCTGGAGAGAAACTGAAAGCAGAGAGGTAATTTGTGCCAACCCTGCTGGTATGAAACTGACAGGAATCTCGGTGTCCTTGGTTGATCTCTGTCTGTCTGCTGCTGATTCATAAGACGACCAAAAGTCCTCAGCTGTCCTGTCCAACCAGTTAAATGACATGTGACTGGTTTGGAACATTTGGTCAAAGCTTCAGCCCTGTTAAACCTACAGCAATTGCTGTATTGTTTCCTAAAGTTCAATGTCCCTCACGCCCTCAGACGCCTCCAGGGAGGTGCTGCTGTTTGAGCCCTGACTCACTGTCTTTGTTCGCTCATGTGTAGCACAGAGACATCCTTCTACTGTATGTTCCTAAGGTCCGCAAGGTGACAGATGAAAATCAGGTTTAGATGCCAGAACCTGATGTACCTGATTTTCAGTATGAATACCAAAATTCTGTTTTGTTTTTCAATTCTTTAGTTTTAAAAGTATAAAACAAATTTCTACGAAACTCCATTTTGTCTTTTAACAAAAGAGTTAAATGAAAACAAGCTTTTGATTTAAATCACCAGCTAAATCATCACAAACAAGATTACAAATCTAACCAGACACGCCACCTTTCTTTGTTTCAAAACTCTTTTCTAGGGACACATTTTGGTTGTTAACAAAAAATCATTGAAGGTTGATACCCAGCCTTACTTTTAAATCATCTATTCACTTTAAGCCAGTATGTCAAAGCATAATGTGACAGTTTTCAAATATGTTTCTGTCCAAATTTTTCCATCTCCCGTGGACATAAGGCTCTCCGGCTGCTGCTCAGTGATCTTTTGCATGCTAGGCGTCTCTCATGAAACTGACTTCTGGCTTGGCAGCCGTTCAGGAGGCGCCCTGTATATATTTGTGTCCTCTTATCAGAGTGAGACGTCTGGGTGGATGCCAGCTCCGTCCCACAGGGTCGCCTGTCCTGACACAACCTGCTTATCTGCCTCAGCCTGAGCGCAGCCGTGACAGCTCTGTATAGACTATCTCAAGGGTGACTCTGCAGGGTTCCCCCCCCCCCCCCCATCATTGCATTGGCACAGGACAGAGCTGCAGAGCATCAGCTTGACGTTTCTGTGAAAACCAAATGCTACTGTGTGGTTGGTCTCCGATGGCATTGCTTCCTTCCCATTTCTGAATTCAACAGCTCTCGATCACGCCTATGACGACTCATTCACGCCACAAGTTTCCTTTTCTAGCCATGCCAAGAAATTGCGAAACTACAGATGTTCTGTTTCCCACATATCACCTGTTTACAGGAAATCTGAGTCCAGTCGCGTAAGGCAGGCAACTGGCATGTTTGCAGTGCTTACCTAAATTGAGGAAAGGATTTACAGATCTATTTTTATCTCTCCAGACGCAAACACCACCCATGGCCGTCAGGTGCTCTCAGTTTCATTTCTGAGATCACTCAGAGTTTGCACATTGGTTTCAACAAACAATATTCTCTTACAATACACTGAATATTCCCCTGCAGATAATGTGCAGCAACTGTGTGACACCTCCTGAACTTAACTTTAAATTTACACACACTTCATGGACACAGGAGCAGGCTCTCAGTTTGTCACGGTCTAATCTTCTCTCTAACTAAATTTACTCTCCCAGTGTCTTCTACTCCCGGCTGTGATGAATGACTTATTTGGCTTTGAGGTACTCTTTCCCCTTGAGCGAAGCCTGCTGCTGAGTGTGTGTGTGTGTGTCTATAGGCCGGGTTGGGCAGCAGCAACACCACCTCACCGAGCAGTTTGAGTGATGGTGGTGGGAGTGGGGAACCATCCACAGCCCTGTTACTTCACCCCTGTACCTTCTACTCTTCGTCTCCCTCTTTCTCCACAGACCACATCTGTTTTTTCTGTTATCGTTTTTTTGCCCTTTCTCCTCATTCTTGCTCTTGTTTTGACACCCCCTAAAGTGTCTGAGTCAGCAGAAACCTGAGGCAGTAAGGAGGAGAAAGGCAGAGCTCCCTCTTCACAGACGGCTTTTATCATTCTTTACTGATCCTCCTGCCAAAACTCATCTGTGCCAGTGACAGTGAGTTTACGTGGAGACGTTTTGATGGGCCTGCACATTGCAAAGTTAAGCTGTCCACATCCTGCTTTCGAATATGAATGAATTTTGAAAGAGTTAAATGTCATGTTTGCATCTCACAGGCTGCTGAGTGGCAAGTGTGGAAAGTTTCTATATTCCCGGTAGTTTTGGTTTTAGTATGCATGGCTTTAGTGTGGAATTCATGTGCTCACATGATTGCACGTGGCTTTTGTACTTAACTTCCTCAAATGTCACACTGTCAGTTATATTCCTCACATGTGTGTGTGGTGACCTGGAGTCACTAGGCTCGCATGGGCAGTTAATAAACTAGAGTAATGAATGATATACTGTTTGTGGTCTCATCGTTATGGCTCACGTTGGCCATATTGTCATTTGTAGAAACATGAAATCAGTGAATGCTGACTTAATGTTAGAGTGGACTTGGGTTGTGCTGCATCTTTTATCATGGCAATCCTGTAAATCCAATATATTTACAATATAACGTAATTGTCATAAAGTAGTCTTGCAGTGGAGTAATACAAGCAGATTCTATATTAAAGAGAAATCTACCCTGTTTGATACAGTTCTGTCATCTCTGTACAATCTTTTGTCATATTGCCCAACCTTACGACAGACTGGGTTTGTCCAAGTTGTTACACATTTCCTGAAGTCAGTGTGTGGATATAGCCTTAGGACAGTCTGGGTTGTAACTGCTGAAACGGCTGCATGTGCACAAAGAATAAGAAACATGCTACAGCTGGAGGTCAGCAGCAGAGGTCATAAGTGGAATTTCTTCACCCTGAGGTCACTGGGCGCTGAGAGGTTCTTCAGCTTTCTCAGGTCAAACCCGGCTGTTGTCGCTGCACTTTTGCTTTCTGTGGACGACTGTGTTTACATAAGGCCCGTGGAGGATGTGCACTGACAGAAAGATATTTATTCATTTAGGTGAGAACGTTCAAGTGTAGCTGCTTGCTGCAGGGTGCACCGCATTTCTGTGTCAGTAAACTTGGTTCACTGCTGCAAAGCAGCTGATGCTCATAAAAACAACAGCATGGGACGCACTTTAACAAGGTGTGTGCACAGCTCTTTTAAATGGGAAAAAAAAACAATTAAAGAAAGAAGTGAAAAGGAGGAGCGCAGGGAGCAAAGTGTGTTGACTGAGCCATTCATGGTTTGGTCCTGGGCCTTGTGCGCCTGAGGAGAAGGAGGAGGAGGAGGAGGAGGAAGAGGAGGAGGAGGAGGCAAAGGCATTCTTGAGCGTTGTCTAAGGGAGGGACGGGAGGCAGCGTAGGACGTGGCTGCTCTGTGTGTCGAGCAGGCAGCCTGAAATTTAGGTCAACAGAGTACGCACACATACACTGGAATGTGGCGTTAAGTAAGAGAGGCGGTTTGGGGAGGGGGGTCTTTGGGTGGACAGGGGGTCACAAAGCTAGCAGAGTATTACTAGAATGCTCTACAGCTGTGTTCAGTGCTGTTTGTTTTGTTGGCAAGCAGGGGATCACAGGAGAATATTTTTTTGATTATGCATTGACAGAGTGGTTTAGAGCTGCAGACATTCAGTCATTTATCAATCTCTCCTCTCTATTTTAGTTGTTTTATGTTCTAAAACAGCAGCTGTCAGCCTTTTTGGCTTGTGACACCTTAAATTACTCCGCGTCACAAGTTGCATAACTCTACGGTTTGGGACGAAGCCAACCAAAGACTAACTTTTGAGGAAACTGAAGACAGACTTTTTTGTGTGGCAAAAATACCTCCTTTTTTTTATCATCTCTCAACCTCTGAGATTTATTTTGCGACCCTCCTTTAGGTAGGTCCAGATCCTCAAATCAGACTCCACCTTTCTGCTCTGTAACCTCCTTTCTGAGGTAAACAGCCAAACTTTAACAGTCAACACGGAGGCTGGAATCTTCTCTCATGCCCGTGTTAATCATTGACAAGGATTCATTACAAAGCCAGAGCTCCTCGTGTCAGGGGAATGTGTTTATTGAGCTCGCTGAACTTGTCTCTGCTAGTCCGTCCAACATTTGCAGATGTACTTTTCGATGCAGGCAGCGGAAGGCAATTAATGTCCAGGTCTGTCATTTGACATTGTGTTGAAATGATTCAGAGGTGCACAGGGAAGCCTTTCTGTTTTTCGACCCCCCTCTCTGTTTGCTCACACGCTCTCCTCTTTAAATTCTGTTTGACATCTGTTTTTCTGTTAACACCACTGTAAGCTGGCTCTGCTGAGGACGGGATTTTGTAATGATCCATGCTCGCACAGGGGATTGTTTCAGTGCATGAAAAAAAAAAAGCCTAATTACTAGGCATTCCCTAGCACACCCAGTGGAAATTCCAGTTTGTTTTGTGGAAATACTACTACTACGAGTGAACAACAAACTGCCTAATTCTGCAGTTTCCTGTTGTTTAATCACTAGTCAAACATGCTCCTCTTCCTTTAGAGTAATTCCATGAGTAGTGTAACTGGGTCCCTCCCTCCGTCTGTGCTCCTGTTGTGGTGTGTTCAAGTTTCTGTTTGCGTGTGAGAGCGGAGTCATGTGAGAGCAGGCTCCATGTTCCTGCTGCCAGGAGAATGTGTTTATGGAGGCCTTGTATCCTTCTGTCTCACCTCGCAATTGTCGCTGCGCACAGTGGGTGGGTGTGGCATCCCCGACGACAGAAAACAAATACAGTTTGTCCCAGACGACTGACATTTCATATATCAGCGTGATGAAAGCCTCCCGTGTCTCCCTGCGCCTCTGTGCGTGTGTCTCATGTCTCGCTGGCGTGGGCAGCGTGGCAAACCACTCCACACAGTTTCACATGAGCTGCTTCAGCGTCGTCTTGTTTTTTCTACCCTCTTGTTTTTCAGAGACGGCACATCAGATCTCTGTTAAATGTAAACACGTTCAGGGGCAGGGCTGGTGGGTGACAGCGAGACTGATGAAGTGGGCTGCTGAAAGGCCTAGTGTGTGTCTGTGTGTGTGTGTGTGTTGTGTTTGTCGGCTGGTCCCTGGGTAGGGCCCCTCACCAACTCAAACCTCCCTCCATCTGCCTCATACTCCCCAGAAACCTGCCAGCCAGATGTGGAGCCACTCCACTGGCAACCCCAACCTCCACCAACTCACCATGGTGATCCACACTCACGCAATGCAGCCCCCACTTTCACTTCACATAACAGAGTCGCACTGAAAACAGGGAGCCAGATGCAGAAAGTTTTGGAGAAGTTTTGGTGCATTTTTTTGTATCCTACCATAAAATTAAGAAAAAAAATGCCTTCATTTGTTTTGTTACAGAATAATATATCCAACATGTGTAAGTGTAAACCCAGTGTTACTCAGTGATTGTCCCTACAGAATAAACAAATAAAACCAGCAATTTTTAACAGATAGAAAGAAACTTTAAGTGCAATTCCAGCTTAATACATCATCTTACTTTTGTAGTTTTGGCTGTGATTCTTTTCAGTAATGGTAAGACTGTACTCACCATGTTAACTGGTGAATACTAAAAACACTGTAACATCACTAAAAAGAAGTTTGATGTGGTAGTCAGGTCCGAATTATTACTCAAACTTACTCCCTGATTGAACTAAACCACTTTATTTAGAACTTAAACTGAAAGTGAGGGCGTCCAAAATGTTGGTAATTGTCCCTGATTGCAGTTTTGTGGAAAATACAGCAGGTCACACTTCTTTTTAGCAACATTGCCGTGTTTCCAGATCTTAGCAATTAACCTGATGAATGCAGTGTCATTATTACTGATAAGAATGGTGGCTAAAACAATTTTTAAAAAATACTGTAAGATCCAAATTGTAATGAGCTGGGATTATCCTTTAAGCCCTTAAAAACACAGATTAGATCATCTTTAATTTAGAGACAAAGCCTCCAAATTGATACATGGTGTTTTGAGATTAAACCTCTGCCTTAAAGCAGAGCTGACCAGGCAGTGCGTCCCCCATGCTGGTGTCTTGTGGGCTCACGTCTAAACAGCAACAGAGGCCTGGTATCGCGTTTTCTTTTCCTTAAACCCAGCAGGGAACAAACCGAGTCAGAGGGAAACATTGCAGCGGTGTCTCACGATGACCTTTGACCTTAGTTTAGCGGGTTTGGCTCTGTGCCAGACAAGCCACTTGGTCCTGTGCGTATGGGTTGAGGAATGCGCCGGGCTGCAGCGAGCTCATTAAACAGTGCAGTGAGTGAAGGCCCGTTGTTTGCACTAGCTCGCCTTCTCAGGCCCTGCAGCTCTTTGTGTGCCGATTGATCCGCAATCCCAGAGCGTTGGCAGTTGTAGGACACACTAATGTCACCAGAACAGTGTGTGTGCAGAACCATTGTGTGTGTGTGTGTGTGTGTGGACACTGTAAAACTGCTCATCCATATATACATACACAGGCTGCTGTAGCTGCACTGCTCGTCTTTAACTCGAGCAGCAAAACAAGATATTTCATGCTTGTTCTCCTTCCAAGTCCCGAAGTGTGAGCAGGATCTGTGAGAAAGACCCGGTCTGTACCCAGTAACCTTGGAGCATAAATCAACAGTTTAAATAGCTTGTTCCAGTTTCAGCAGCGTGCAGCTTTCTGAGCAAAAGTTCCTATTTTATTTTCTCCTCTGTCTTTGCTTTGTTTTGGCACTGAGCCCCTGATGGAGGGGGAAGAGGAGGTGGGGTGGGGGGGGCTGGAGATCAGACACAAATCGTCCCGTGGTACTCCGCACGTGAGAACAGTCAGGTGGTCATTTCCCTGCAGACATGACTCCAGAGCAAATCAAATTGCAGATTTACTAGTAAATCCTCCAATGCAGAGAAATTACAGCCCATTTTGTTTTTGCAGTTTTAGCATTTTCCATTCTCAGAGAATAATGTCGCTTTTTTCGAGTGACTATTGCACGCACGGTATAATGAAATCTTAACTTTTGCACTATGTGTCACACAAACCAGAAATCTGCCTTAACACCAGCTATTCATGACTGGAATATCAAAGACAGTACCATTTTCACCCCAGACAAATTGGAAAATTTGATATGATTCAGGACCATGCAAATTGTCTGCTCCCTGTCAGCGTTCATGTTCGCCTGGTGCATGGCTTTTTGAGGCAATCTGATAAACATTGCGTGACCAGGGCTTGGCTTAGGAATAACAAATGTGAGTGAGGGAGGGTCCTAACTCCAAATCAGCTGTGCAAGAAAGATAGTGAGAGTGTCTCGCGGCGGGGGAACACGTGCTGCTTGGGGAGGTGGGGTGGGCGGGCTGTCAGGGACACACTGCCATGTTTAACCAGGTCACGTCTTATCGATATGCATCAGAAACATGAAGCTTTTCTTAGACAGAGTCACAAGAAGGAAGATAGAAGGAAGACGTGTTTCATTTCGTGCATGACACAGGACGAGAGAGAGGCTCTGCCCAGATCCTGTTGAAGCTAAAGTGACAGAAAAACAGTGGATTGTTGTCAACATTAAGAGGGAGGAGCTGGTTTGATGTTAAGAGCTGCAGAGAAATGTGAGAAGTGGTTTTCTTTTGCTATAGGGTAACCAGACACGTATCCCAGCTTTTAAAGTAGTAGTTCACTTTCTTAGATGTTAGATGAGAAAATTGACACCACTCTCATGTCTGTATGGTAAATATGAAGCAACAACCAGCAGCTGGTTAGCTTAGCTTAGTATAAAGACTAGGAACAGGGGGAAACAGCTAGCATAGCTGCATCCAAAGGTTAAAAATTTTGCTTACCAGCACCTCTGGTATAGGTTTGCCTCCAGGTCAGCGCTGTTGTTGAGTGGCAAGTTGTCTGCTTTTGATTTAGGGTGCAGTGAAATGAAGCGGTTTATCTGAGGGCTTGAATGCCAAACAGTGGAGACATTCATTTTATTTTCATGTGGTAAAAGCAATGGTGAAAGTGCATCTGTGCACATTTCAGCCCAGTGCATGCCAGGTAAAATATGCGGTGAGCATACAGGTGGGGCCTGTGATGAATAAGTCAGTAAAAATGCCAGAGTCTTTCTTGGGGGTGGGGGTGGTGGTGGTGGGGTAGTGAGGCAGAGTATTTGGGGGAACGCCTTGTTTTTGTTTTTCATTACAAGAGAGCGAGAGTGGGGGGATCGGAGGGAAGGGAGGTGGGGAGGTGCAAGATGGTTGCCCATTGGCTCAAGTTACCCTTTGGATGATGTGTATGGAGTGCTGCCTGGTGCAGCTGAGCACACTGCACTCAAAGAGCCCTTTTTTCAACCCAAGAGAAAGTCATCCACTAGCTCGGACCCCACCCCCTTCCAAAAAAACACCCTCCCCACCCTGCCACGGACCCCCAGCTCCTTCCTGCCCGCTTCCCCTGGCTGGACTCCAAGTGCTTCATGTGGCTCGACTGGGGCAGGTTGGAGGTGGGCCCCCACCCCAGTCCTCAGAAGACACTTGTTTTCCAGTGGGACCAGGGTGTGATGGTGTTGGCAGGGTGGAGACAGAGGGGTAGAGGGGCTCATCGGATGGGGGGGGAGGTGGAATTGCCCCCTGGGAGAGGAGGAAATAAAAGAACGAGTGCACTTTCACACGCCCTTTTTTTTTTTTTGGGAATGCCTGTATGCACCTGTAGAGAGGTAGAGGGGATTGAGGGTGCATTCGCTACAAAAATCGCTCAAATCAAATTAGCATTAAACACCAGGTGTGTTTTTATATCTACAATCAAATCCCTAAAAATGAAAGACGCATTTATCATTTAGGACTTATTATTATATTTAGTCCTTGAGACTCTCTTGTGGCCCACAGGCCGTCTCCGGCTGACCCCTAACTGAAACAAACGGCGCTACTGAGAGGGTCTTGCTTTATGTGAAAAACACAGGTGACGCCCTTCCTGAAAAAACAGGGAAAAGACTGTGCATGTGTAAAGAGTGTGTTCTTGTGCACTAGTTTGGTCTCCTGTGTGCTCGGCTCTGCAGCCAGCCCCTCAGAGCTTCATGTCTCTGATTAGGTTTATTGTGATCGCAGCGATGGCCAGTGGAGACCTTGCATTATTGGAGTTTGTTTACCGTTCAGCTGGAGTTAGCCAAAGGAACGGGAGAAAAGAGGGAAGGCTAGCTCAGAACAAAGAAATGGTTCATGGACTAGCTTGACTAATGGAGGATTGAAAGGCCTTTATGAAGAAATTTGAATAGACCAAGGACAGAGAGGGGAGGTAATCTGCTGATAAAAATGTTGTGAATAAAAGCAGGCCTTTCAAATAATGTACAATATCCATACAAAGTTGCTCCGTGACCACACAGAGATTAACTTTGCCACTGAATCAAACATCCAAAATGCTGCATCCACCGAGTGTTTACTTAAACGAATCCAAGGTCGCCGCCTGTAGGGCTTTGGCAGGGATCGGGTTTTCCCAACAAGCAGTTTGAAGTCTTTAGGTTCAGCCATCAAAGGCCATCAGCGCAGATGAGAGGCTTCCCATGGCAGCAATTTTGGTCAATAATGAATTTTGCACCTGGTGACTGTTTGTTCAAGGACTCACCCTCAGTTTTAGGGCACAGTTTTAGGGTTCCATTTTGTGCATCAACCAAACACAGAAATTGTCCAGTAGGAGAGCTGAGATGGACAGCTGAGGGGTCATACTGAGGCCGTGGCAGCGTACCGCGTACTTGCGTCACAGTAATAGTGAGTAGATTGTTTGTGCAGTGCAAGATGTGGAAGACACTACAACATTTGCCAAATTTAGTCACACAGACTAGAGACACATAAATATACTTTTCAAAAACAGGAAAGTCTCCAGGCTAAGGCCCTGTGTGGCTCTTGAATGTGTCACGGGTATTTAACTGCATGAGTATACATACTTTTCTTTGCTGACTTTTGATATTTGTGGTTCGGATTAGTTACACATGACCAGTTACTTCAATCTCTAAAGGACTTTGACTGATTGCTCTTTGATTATCTGGGCAGATATCATTATTGGTGTTTCTATTCTCAGTTAATTACATGATCCAGATCGTTTATTTATAGGAAACCGTGGAGAGTAAATTTAGGTTGGTAAAAGATTCACAGGTGTGAATGTACTATGTGCAGGCAGTACTGAGTAAGATGAGACATCGTCTGCAGAACAACAGTAGATGAAAGTGGTTTGGTTGGTGCCCTGCAAGCTTTTGAACATGTGTAACCAGTGAGACTGTTCACCCTACAACCCTTTGAACACGCAAGGCCTCATGGTCAAGTTTGTAAAGTCACAACTGAACCAGTTCTGCAAAGTGTCACCTCTGATCATGTTGTATTCAGTCACCATGCTCACTACCTTTATATATTTTCAAAAAGAAAAGGACATGAAAGTCAATGTATACAAGGTTGTGTCGGCCCCTCAGGGATGCGTGATAAGCCTCGCCAGTCTGTTTGGCGTAGGGTAGCTTTTTCACTTCTGCTGGTGGATGTGCTGACTCACCCCGTGGCTTGTGTGTGTTTGCAGACGTGCCACCACGGCCAGCCTGAGTAGTTGAAGAAGCTGGAAGTTTTGGGTCCAGACAGCACAAGACACACCACACTGAGCTTGCTGAAAAGGGCCAAGATGGACATCAAGGTACTTGAATGAAAATGAAATACCTGAGACGGGCTGAGCGACACAACACGCTTGTTTCTGTTTGCGCTTGTCGATAAGTTGGCCTTCAGGAACTATAATTTATTAGAGGATTGGGATAGATAATTGACTAATCTAGTTTTTACTATTTTTTGACATTTTAAGACTAATAAAAAAATAGTGAAGAGGAGTGAAAGAGTGAAATAACTGGCATTGCAGTTCAGTGCAAAACTGAGATGAAATTATCCATGAAAAATCCAGCTTTGTCCTCTTCTCGAAAGCATCGCGAGCACCAAAGTCATGCTCTACTTCCCATCTCTTCTAGCTGTTTGGTTTTCCCGCCTTCTTTATGGTATATTGTTTTCAATTTTTCAATCAGAGCGGCTCGGGACTGCTAGAAAATTGCTCCCAAGATTGAAACCTAATGAGTCAACAGAGAGGATATAAGATATCGGTGGCTGATCTTGGTGACAGGAACGGAGATATAATTGATGTTCGGGTTTGTTTAAGGCCAACTCTTCTCCATGGTTCATTAACTGTTTCATCTCGCCACACACAACTGGTGTACAAAAATACTTGAAAAGAGTATGTAGCAGGTCCAGTGACAGAGGAGGCCTTATGAAAAGTTAAGATCAGTTCTGCAGGATATTTGATTCTAAACCTGCCACGAGGAGGATGATTAAATCTGGCACAGCTCAGACACGCTTGTACTGATCTGGCTGTTTACAAGCAGCAACAGTGTGGTTGGTGGAAAATCCAGACGAAGTAGTTTTAACCCTTCATTTCCTGTTTATCATGCATGTCTCTCTGCTCAGTCGATTCATGCTTAATTTTGGGCCACCGTGTTGTGCCTTTCTCAGATTACAAGGCCACGTGTGTTCAACTTCGCTTTGATTCACTCACTGAAACTTTCATATGCAAAGAAGTGCAAAATCTAATCCCATATTGAGTCAATTCGACAAGAGTTTATGTTTATTTACTTTCTAACCTGCAAACCTCATGTACTGTCATTCTGCCTACTTCCCCATTACATATAGAAATTTTTAAGTGTTGTCTTAATTACACTTTTTATAGCTTTGGCAGAGGTCTGAGTGGCAGTGGAGATGATAGAAACAAACTGTTTACAGGCTTTGACATTTATATGTTGATAAGATCAGTAAACCATCTGTATTATATAATATGAATCTATATCCTGTTAAAAGAACGAGAACAGTAATACTAATTATAAACAACATGGTAATCACAGTAGGAAGCATATGGTTTACTTCTTCTGTTACATGCCTCACTTGTTTTTATTGCTCCTTTACTGTAAATCAAAGAGTTAATTTAGTGAAAAGATATTTTTTTGTGTGAAGACAAAATTTTAAAGGTTGTGAAACAGACATGTTTGCATAATCAGTCAGACTTGCTTACACTCTGGACGCCTAGAAAAAACTGTGCTATAGCAGGTTTTATATTGTTGATTCCTACCAGTTGTGTGACAACATTTTTTTTCCTTTTATTTAGGAAATTAGAATATGATGAAATAAATGACTTGTCTTTATTTATATATGCCTCAAAGATAGATATCAATTTATGTGTGTGGGGTTTTTTATGAAGACATTTGTGTTCCCTAGTGCCAGGGCTACAAAATGTGTCACCGGGGAAATGAAAAAAATGATTAAATATGAATAATAATCACACAGTATACAGGTATACAGTTCCAGATGGAGTGTGTCTGGGTCAAGTGAACATGATCATTGATCCTGTTGTGTTTGTGTTCCTTGCAGAAGCTGGAGGAGCAGGACAGGAAGGTTTTCGTAATGGAAGGAGCAGCTGCAGAGAGAGCATCACACTTCAAACGCCGCTTGAGTAGCTCTCTTGTGTCGATCTGTGGAGCGCATCCTCAAGACTGACAGCATGGGTTCCACCATCCTGCACCGACTCTGAGCAAGGTGCCACTTTAAACTGTAAACCCGGTCGTTAAACTGCAGCATGACAAGCACATCCACATGCAGACGCATGCGGCCTCTGCAGCTGCATACAGACAGCAGAACTGTGACATTAATGTAAATAAAATGGATCACCTACATTTGATGCAAATTGTTAACGACAGCTCAGTCAGACTGGTCTTGGACACGATACTGTATACCCTGAAGCTGTATCTATTTGCAACAACTTTCAACACAGCTCAGCTAGGCTGTTTGGCTGTTTGCAGTCCTCTCTGTCCGCTGATAACCCTGAGCTGTTATCCAAGTGAAAATAATGATTATTAGCCCCGCCTTGTTTGCAGGGCAGGTTAAAAGGTTAATACCTCTGACTGCAGATAAAGAAGTTTAGCCTCCTCTTCAGCTACTGACACTGGGGACTTCTTGTTATGTGGTCCATAAAGCCCAACAACTTGTCTGTCCTTATCCAGCAGAAATTATTATATAAATAAACAATCTGTTTCTTTTCTGTCCACTATTGTTGACTCTGTTTGAATACCATTATGTTGAAACCCCAGCCAATCCCATGAGACTTCTCCCGCGACTGGCCAGCTGTGTGTCACCCGAACTCTTCACGTGTGGCGAAAGAACGGCGATTAACACTTTGTCTTTTGACGGCTCAGACCACACGTTGTACGCATCTGATTCTTTTCAAACGAATTCCGAGCTTTAAGGCATCTGCTGCTCGCTAGAAGGCCATAATTCCTTCTGACTGTTGCACTGTATGTTTACTAATCCTAGATGAGGTAAACACACATGCAGTTGTTTATCATCGGATGGGGATTAGCCAGGAGCACAAAGATCTGCCTGTTTGCCCAGAGTTACGCCGCCTAACCGGGTTTAATCCACAGGCGAGCAGGCACCCTAATAAATATGCCTTCTACGGTTAGTGAAATAAATAGTTTCCTCTTGTGTTGTTTTTAAACAGTGCTGGAAATAACTATGTGTATTTTTCTTTTCTTTTTGTGTGCAGAGGGGTGTGACATCGAGGCACAGAGTTCACCTCTCTGCCGAGGCGTGACAGTGTGGACAGCATCAGCGACGGCGAGGAGGAGGACCACTACAGCCCAGAGCAGCCCCACGACACCAGCCACACAGCCACAGCTCCCACAGACTGCAGCCGTGACCACTGCGATCGCCATGACCATCCGTCTGCCCACCGGCTTCCTCACCTGTGCTTCTCACCCCTCACTCCCACCTTCCTGCACTGCCAACGCCCGCCCACTACCTACATCAGACCAGTCCACACGATGTACACCCTGACACCCTGATCCTCCTTCCTGGCCCCGGTTCTCCAGGAAGCACATGGGGTTGAAATGCCACCAAGCCTTCCCTGCACGCCCTCCCTCCCTTTCTCGACCACTGACCCTACCTCACCCTCACTGTGTCCTGCCTGACCTGGCCCTCCTGACACGCCTGCCCTCCCACTGCCCTCACAACCCTACCTTAGTGTTGCCGCAGGCCCGGAGCGAGAGCAGAGTCAGGTTTTATTGGGGACTTCTGTGGTGTGGTGACAGCCTGACTTGTTAATTAGGATTTTGTGTGTGTGAGTGTATGTGTGTGTGTGCGTGCAGGAGAGAAAAACTACAAGGGAGTTTAAGAGGTCAAAATGAAATATAAGCTTCGTGTCATCTTCATGGGCAATAATTCACAGGCAAAGCTCTGCATTCAGTCTGTGATGTTAAAGGTAGACACTTCTGCTCGTTCTGCAAGAGTAGCGCAACACTGGGACCTCGAAAGTAATTTTTTCATCACACAGAATCTCTCTTTATACAATAAGATTTACAGGAGGCTGTTGTGAGAGATCCTCCCTGCTCCTTGAAATGTCTGACTGCTGAGAAATCGGTTTAAAGTGAATAGTTTGACACTTTGGGGAACTTGTTTTTTCTTCGATAAATGAGTATGATTGATGGCACTTACTCGGCCTGTTCATTATGAAGCTGAGAAAATAGTTAGGTTAGCTTAGCTTAGCATGAAGACTGAAATGAGGGGAAACAGCTACGTGTTCAAGCTAAAATCTGCTATCCAGAGGGCAAAGCCTACTAAACAGCATGTTACATCTTGTTTGTTTAATCTATACATGAACTCAAGTTTAAAACTGTTGTTGGGTTAGTCAGGCACATGACCCTGAAAACAGAGATAAGTGAAGGAGTCGGAGGTGCACATGTAGGTGGATTTCAGGCTACTATTTCCCCTGTTTCCAGTCTTTACGCTTGCTTGCTTAAGCTAAGCTAACCAGTTGCAGATTCATACTTAATGCACAGACAAGAGCTGCAGCATCAACTTCCCATCTACCTGTCACCAAGAAAGAAAATAAGTGCATTTCTCAAAATGTGGAATCATTCCTTTAATTTCTTACAGCATGCTGCCAGTGTATTGCAGCTTTGTGCAACTGCGCCACCAAAAAACAGGACCTTTTCAGTAGCTACTTTTGTACAGAATGACATCTTTATCACCAAATGAGGCCGATTTGTGGCCAAAGACAAACTGAGAAAGTGACAGAGCTGCAGCAGAGAAGAAAGAATGTAAATAGATGTACAGTTACTGTCCAAACCTTCATGTCTCCCTCTGGTTGGGTCACCTAACCACTACTCCACACTACTGACCACTACACTATACCACCCTATGGTGTGGATGGACTACTATGTCACAACAAACAAACAAAAAAAAAAGGAGTCGCCTCAAAACTAAAACTCTATTCCTGAAAGACTGATGGAAATCTTGTGTCTCAGTAGCTAATTGATGTAGCAATTAATACAAGAGGCGGGTGCTTCCTCGGAGTGTTAAAATGACTCTGGTGGACCATGAGGTGTTGCGGGAGACTTTTTTTCCTTTACCCTTTTACCCTGTAGATGGTAAGCGGGCGATTACAGAGAGTGGACCTGCAGAAGAAGGGGCAGTCCTCCTTTTTCTTTTTCACTAATGGATCCTTCTCTTTTCCCCAAAGCCATCAAGCCAGAATTTAAATTTCTCCACAGCTCTGTCACTTTTTCAAGCAGCGTTTATGTGTGTCTGGATTTTTGTTTTGTTATGTTGTTGTTGATCTGATTAACAAGTCAAAACTGTACATTTGGAGAAGAAAAAAAAAGGGCCAGCTCTAATGATTTGTTCTCTGTAGAGGCTGATTTTTAGCTAACTTTAGAAAACTAACCACATTCAGTTGAACTTTTGATTTCTATAACAAGACTAATGATCTTACTTTCCTCTCTCTGCTAAATGTTACCTGTTTCTGGAGCTTCTGGGCACTGCTGAAGACCAATGTAGATGAAATTCTTCTCTAACTTGTCTATAACTTATGCACAATAGTCACTATTGACGGAGGAGGCGCTTCTGTTGCTCTCTGACCATTTTAATAATCATTAGGCCTCAGTCTGTGGCAGTCTTTAGAGCTTGGCGTCCCGGCACTTCAAAAACATAAAGGGCCGATCCACCATGGCAGGTCTGACCAAAAAAAAAAAAAAAAAAAACTACAAAAGACTCAAAACAAAAAAACTTGCATACAAAAGAAGCTACTTGTCACTAAAAGTGATACTAGCCAGTGTAGTCTATATTTCTTGTATTAAATTTTGTATTATATTTTCCTAAATGTTCTCTTGTAATGAAAAGACAAAAAAGAGTGAGTATATCTATCTATATATATATATATATATATATAAATCTATGTGTGAGAGAGAGACAGACAGACAGGAGGCCAGGCTTGTTGAAGGGAGAGTGGGGGCGGGGGAGCTGATACACTGGCCCCGTCCCTCGGGTGACTCTCCTGCTGTCATTCTGTGCCTTGGTGAGCCTTTGACCTCCCTTCTCCTCTTCCTCCTCCTCCTCCTCCTATTCCTCCCGCCTCCCCCTAACCTGCGGTCCCTGCTCAGGTCACAACACCCCACCGCCCCACCCCACCCCCCCTTCCTCTTCCCTCGTCGCCGTCTTCTTCTTCTTCCTCTCCTCTGGCAGGGCTGAAAGCTGTGACTTCAGCCCCTCACCATGCCAAAACACTTCCATCAGCGAGGGGCACGTGAAGAGAGGACCTCATTATGAATAAAGAAAAGAAAAAAACAGAAATGCTCCCTTCGGTCTCTACTGAGAAATCGCTGTTGTAGTACACCCTGTCCAGGCACTCCCCACCCTCTTGACGCCCACCCATCTGCCAGTGCCGCCTCTGTCACGGAAACATTACAAAAAAAACACCCCCACCCCCACCCACCCACACACACACACACACACACACACACACACACACACTGGTAAACTCCCATGGCAGCTTCCAGTCACCCCGAATGGTCACCACCGGGGTTTAAAACTTTTGGGCTTGAAGCGTGTTTTATCTTTTTTTTTTTTTTTTTGTCATTTTACATTTATTGTTTGTTGACTATGTGTTTGTTCAGTGGGAGTCACCGGGAGAGGAGTGATAAAAGAATAATCCAATTGATGGCAGCTTAAGGTGTTATCCTCCGCGCTCCCGGTGGTCCATCCCAAAAATAGTGTTACCCACGTTGATCAGGGGACCTCTTGAGACACAGCAATATTACCATCTTGTGCTTTCTGAGGGGAGGGTGGGCGGGCAGGGTTTTTAAAGACAAGCAGGTGGTTTTGCTTTTGACTCTGTGGTGCATTTTGCTTTTTTTTTGTGACCAACTCTTTTATTTTGTTTTGATGAATTTTACCTCCTATCTGCACTCTCTCCATACACTGCAGGAGGGCAAAAAAAATTAACTAGAGATGATTTTAAAAAAAAAAGCTGTTTTTTTTTTCTTTTCTTTTTGTCATCAAGAGTTTACATTCATGTCAGAGGATTTGTACATGACTGTTTGTAGCAAAAATGTCCTTTTTCAGTTTGTTGGTCAAATGAACAACTGAGTAAACCATATTAATGGCATAAGATGATTCTCTTGCACAGAACCTCCCAGTTAGAAATGCGACAGGTAAAGACAGAGTGAATGGGATGAGCCGAGGGCCAGGTATGAGATTATAATTTTTCAGTGGCATCATTGACAAGTGTACATAGCACAGGCAGAGACCGCAGGTAGTCTCTGAGCAGCGGACTGAACGTGGTAACATTTAGTTTGAATGCTGGACGGACGGCAGTGTTTATGGAAATTCTTTTAATGATGTGCCTTGGAAAAAGTTATTTTCTTAAATAAAAAGAAGCAGAGATTGTACCAATTAATGACAACTGTTAAATCAGTCACAGTTGCTCTTATTTTTAATCCCTCGGAGGCAACGGGAGGATGTTACTGCTTCCTTTCTCATTGCGGAAAAAAAGGAAAGAAAGAAAAGGTAAACATTTATGCCAAGAAGTTGAAGGCCTCTTCATTGAACTCCTGTTAAGATCAAAGCATAATTTAAGAGTCATCAGAGACTTTGTGTTCGGTTTGAAATAACTGTTGACTCTAGGAGTGCGTGTACAAGGCTTGATATTTGCTTGCGTTGCTGTTGCACAGAGATTTCCTTCAGTGTGTTGGGTTTTCCCGAGAGCATGACAGTCAGCGGGCGTGGGGGTCGGAAATCAGAGGAAGCACAAGGACTAGGGGCAGTCTGAAAAGAGAGCAGGGTCAAAGCAGAAAGTTTGTGCCTCCCCATCACTGAGCCTGCTGGAGTAACAGAAAAGTTGACAGAACCCACACAGTAATTTACATGAGATATTCCTAAGCAACAAATAGTCACTTTTTAAAACCTTCTATGCTGAATGATTAGTGTGAAGAGTTTATGTAATTCCAGCAGAATAGCTTTAACTACTTGTAGCTTTTTTAGGTCGGCTTCTCCGCTTTCTGTAGCCCCCACCCTCCCCCAGCCTTTAAGGTCTTTTCTGTACAGACCTTATAACAAGGGCGGCTCTCCCATGTCACACCCGACATTATGGTTCATCTTTGTTCCTACTGTAGAGGAAGGGAGAGCTGGCTGACGAAGGAGAGGAGGAGTGGGGCTGGGGGTTGGGGTGAGGGTGGGGGGTTACAATTGAATACACTGTGCAAAGAGTAGGGAGAGTTCTGTTGTGACCTGTGAATATGTTCCTTTAGCGGATGTGTATTATGCCTAGAAGATATATATAAGTTCCTTTTTTTTTTTTTGTTTTGTTTTGTGTGTGAGTGTTGCATACTGTACCATGTTGGCTACATTTAGCAAACACTTTCTAGTTGTATTGTGGCCTTCAACAGGTATAATTAAAATGTTTTATACATAAAGCTGCCCCGGCCTCGTTATTGCCTTTGAAAAGATTTCCGATTCGCTGCTGACTGGGCGGGGGGGAACTGAGCACTGTGACAACCATCAACTGCCAAAAAAACAAAGCAGCGGGAATACGCAGATAAATATGTTCAAATGTTGTGGGGCTTCCTGTTCGGTTTGTGCAGCTGTGAAACTGAGATCTGTCGTCTGGAATATTAACTACTTTTTAAAGGTCAGAGTTCATCTTATGTTGCTGTTCTGGCAAAGAAAAGTGAACCGAGGAAAACAACACAGAGGCCAAATTAAAACAGGAGGTTTTTTTTTATTATTAAAGCTCAATTTGACAAAAGAAAAAAAAAAAACACAAGACAATAAACAATTGACTTAAAAATGCAGAATTTGGTTGAAACCGTTTTCGGATGTAAAACACCTTCAACTGTAAGTCCACTAAATTCTGTTTTATTAGTTTTACTACCTACTTAAAATAAATTACAACTATTACTTAATGCTACATAATCCTTCAAAATACATAACATGAATTATTTCTGAACCATAATTCAAGTCTTGCAGCAGAGAAATCCAGTCACTTCCATCTCAAAGGGAATGCAATGGTTGAAATGTACACAATAACTAAGTGATCATCAGCTTCAGCTTTGTATCGACAAGTGGATTGAAATAATCTATTCTTACTAATGCACGGTACAGTGACACAGTCATACAGTTAAAGGCTGATTAAAATATATAATGAATATGAGCGTGAGGATGAGAAAACCGCTCATTCTGTCTTTTTTGATATGAGTCACTTTGGTATCTGGTGATTATCTGTCCTCTGGTACAGGCTGAGCTGGCAGTGACTAACCAGCAGCATTTACAATAAACTTTCTATTAATGTGCGCAATATTGCAGAATAGGTGCCAACTAGTAACACATACTGAGCTCTGTGTTTGAACGTTTTACTACAGTTACAAACCCAGAAAATGTCAACTGAGGAAGAAATCATAAAGAATTACACAGAATGGTGAAATAACCACTACACACACACTGAACCAATAAATTATCATCTTAGTCCAAATGAAAACTATTCAGTCACAGCATTATGATTTGGTCTAATGTGAACTTTAGGCTGGACCAACACCTAACACATGATAATATGTTTCTTGAATTGAGGAGTGATTAATGATAAAGTGTTCAGCTGTATGAAGAATATGAACATTGTGCATTCCCTGCAAAACAGAATAATATTTATATATACTGACTATTAATATATAATTATTCAATAGTTTTCTGTAAAATATTAAATAAGTGGCCAGGCCAAAATTAGCATTTTCACTGACGCAGCATTAAAAGGTGCTGCTGGTCTGAGAGTTTACACAAAGGCAGCAGGTTTTAATAAAAAGGCTCAACACCTGACAAGACCTGAGATTTAATAAAATCTGAGACGATAGCTGAGAGCAGAGAGGAGGAAATAAAAGAGAACGGAGCTTATCAGGTTCCCCCGGGGACAAAACAAAAAGTTCCCGGCCGAACTTCAGCGTAGCTGAGGTGATCGAGACGTCGAAAAGGCAGCGTGTCGAGTTCATGTCACCTGCGCAGTTCGTCCTGTCAGATGTACTGCTGGTTTCTGTGGGGCGCTAGCAGCTGAGGCCAGGTTCTTGGCTGCTTCTTTGGCCTTTCCCGATGCGTCCTTCACTGAGTCCCTGAGCAGCCGCTGGGGCGTCTCTCCTGAGAGACCACAAACAGACACACAGATCAGAAAAATTACGACCTTCTCAGACACAATTACTGCCTTCATCAAGATAATGAGGTGATGCCTTTTTGTTGTTGTTGTTGTTCAGACTCTTAAAAGAAATGTTCCTTGTGGCTTTTCTCGGACATGGCAGGATATCTGCAGACCGAGCCAGTGCTCGTGTGATATTTGGCTCCTGGTGCGTGAGAGGAAGTGAACTGCTGCTGGGAAACAGTGGTGAGTTGAAGAGTAAAATAATACGAACAAAGAAGTTTTCTGTTCTCTCACAGGCTGCATCAGCGACGGATTTTAAAAGATATTTTGCCGCTGAAGCTTTAATTAACGAACCGCTTCTCCTGTGAACATAGAGAATTCAGCCCCGGTCTGACTGATATTCATTTATTCATTGATGCAGCTGCATGAAAGACAGTTCAGAATATAAGGAGAGAGAACGCTGATCTGATCACTGCTGTGGTTGTACGAGGGTTTTTCTAACCTCACAGTGGAGAGGAAATATTTTTTCAGAGTCTGATCTGACATGAGAAGAATCAGCTCACTCACAGGGTTATTTGTTTCTTTTATTTTCTATAGATGATTCTTGTGAGAGACCTCGAATGAGCTTCATCTGTGAACATGACTTTCTCTCTGTGTCTTTAACCTTGTGCTGTTGCAGCTTTTACATTAATCTGACTGCCTTTAATTCAGACTGGTGCCAGGTTGAAAGGTGACAAAATTTGAATCCTGACAAAGCCTTGCAGCAAGCCCACGCCTGTTTGCTGTTATGAACTGTCTCACACTGGATTAAGCGCCACGGGCTGCAGAGTCTATTTGTGTCTGACCTCGCTGCGAACCCTCAAACATAAAGTGCCTCACGTGAGAACAACAACCCCCGAGTCACAGTACAACAGAGCGGTTTCCCTAAACCGTGAGAAAGAGAGAGAGAGAGTGAGAGACGGAAAGAGAGCCTCGACGAGCCGCTTCCTCCACTTCTACGTGTTTTTATACAAAAAATGCTGCATAAGTGTTTTTGTTGCGGGGGTGGCTGCAGGCGGGCAGAGGGAGAAACCTAATGAGCTGATAATAACTGGAGGGAGTGGGATCATGGAGGCCAAAAACAAAGCAAAGGCATGATTTAACTTCTTACACATTTCATTTCTGCATCAGATGTTTTCAACAACTAAAATCTTCTGGTCATCCTGCAGGTTTCAGTGGGAGGTGATGTCAGAGAGTCAAAGTCTGACTGGTTTTAACATGTCTCCTTTTCCTCTCTCGAGTTCAGTTGATTTCTTGTGTGTGTTTACTCCTGTGACGGTGCCACTGAGTCTGGAGCGGCGGCTCCACCGACACTTGCTCAAAGTGATAAGCTCGTCTGAAAGCACCTTAAAAACCTGTTTAAATCTACCTGCAGGTACTTTCACAACAGGAGAGAAATCCCAGCATTCCCATGACGATGCTCAGGGTCTTTTAGACGTTTATTTAATTTCTTAACACACAGACACTGGGTAATGTCCCTCTGTCTGTCTGTGTGTGCTGTGGGATCTCAGGTGATTTTTTCAGACAGTACTGTTCTCGTTTTGATACGAGTTACCCATCAATACCAGGGTTTAAAAAATACAATCTGCCACAGGCCTGCTATAAATCTGTTTATATCAATTGTGATATCTCATATCAACTGGTCTTATTATCCAGCTCCATAAAAATTAAATCTCATGGGGTCTCATGAAACTAAGAACCAAAATTTGTTTAGGTTTCTCGCTGCAGATCAGTGTAAGGAGTTGCTCTTATGGGTTTAAAGATACAAAGGATAAATAAATACAGTCAGTAGAATTCCAGTGACAGAGAGTTAAGACTCATATTCTGAAATGAAAAATGATCAAAGTGTCAGTTCTCTTTTGTTCTGACACATTAAAACTTTCTCTTCTTGATTGTATTTTTATTCCGGTCCCTCCCTGTTTGATTTTCTTCCTGAGCTTTGTTCTTCTGCTCGTGTTTGTCGACTCTCTCAATGAGCTGCTAAAATCAAGTGCTGAAACATAAATAGAGCTTTTCTTCTTTACCGTGCTATTTTCCTGATAACATTGAATTTTGATTATGAGGAAGATCTGACTCAGTGGGTCGACGCTGACACACACAGTGACGTGAACTCAGCGCTCAGAGAGGAAGTCACACACGGATACTTGGTATTATGAATGATGAACAAATCTTTTTAGTCACAGGACACTAAGCTAATATTTCATTTTAATCAGCTGCGAGTCAAGGTGTTGATGCGTCCGGAGAGCAGAGCTGTCCCAGACGACTGACATTTCTCTGATAAATCACACTTCAATCACCTGCAATACAATTTTAGCTACATAGTATAATTACACTGATCAGCCACAACCTTAAACTGAATGGTGTATGAGGTATATATCTGCATATCTATACAGTATGTGGCGGTATACTGTGGCTGATTGGTGCAGATAAGCTGTGCACCGGACTTCTCTAAAAACTCCTCTACATGTATTTCATAGATTTTCATCAGGCTTTACTCAGGGCGTTTCTAGCAGCTGATGGTAGCAGTGATGCTAATTAACTGACACTTGACTCACAGTAAGAGATCAGAGAAAGGCATGTGAGGTAAAGTGGACAGTGGACAGTGGAGGCACACACCCAGGAGCACTGCATGCAATCATAGCATCACTGAAACCCATTGTAACACCTGACACTGTTCTCTCCAACCCTCCCTGTCACTCTGCCATTCGATGACAACATGCAGGAAGTGATATCGGTTTCAAGGTCAAAGGTTTTTGCCTCGACTGTATAACGTGTTCCCCGTGTTCCTCCTCTGTGTTTTCATTGGCCGAGGCGGGGCACAGCTCGGCACACCTGCCTCCAATCAGCTGTCATCTGCAGTGTAAGAACCCCGGCCCAGATACTTCTGCCTTTCATTGTGGCAACAACCACAGCCAAACTTCTCAATGTGATCTCTGGTGTACCAGTGCTTTATGTTTTTTTTGCTGTAACACTGGTGTTTTCTCTGTGTGTCTCAGTTACTTGGCCTGGACCTCATGTTGCTGCCGCCTGCTCACCTGCTACCTGGTCTAGTCCCCATTATCCCCCCATGCCAAGCTGCTGCCTGGAACTCAGTCTCTTTGTTGCTGCCCCCACCCCACCCTTGGATCTGGATCACTCCCCAGGTACTCTACAACCCCCGTGGCCTTCTCACTGGCTGCCTCTACCATTTACAATAATATTGACTGGTAAACACTGAAACACTTTGAATTGATTGTGCTGGTGCCATTGTCTCTGTGTCTGAAAACCTAACATGTCTTAACTCAAACACCAAATCAGCAGGGCTGCAAAAGGTAGGTAATCAAATTATTGATCAATGTAATATGAAAGGGAATCATTCCACCTAGAGCAATTTTCAAATATAAATCAACACAGTTGTGACTAAAAAAATCAAAATGTAGAGACTGTGATTTAAAAAAACAAACAAAAAAACACATCAATCACGAGCAATCTTCTTGCTCTGATGAGGGCAGTAATAATACAACATCATCCATGTGTTAGCTAAACATTAGACATCATAAAAAGGTGGTGAGTAGGGTTCAGTTTTCATCTCACACAAATGTGACACTAGTGTCGACTAAACTATGCAGGATCTACCTCTGTACCAACACTACACTATCTTCTGAGTCATTTTTTCTCAGTTTTACTACTCAGACTTCCTGCCCTCTGACTTTTTCTAGACAAACATGTTGTGTATCTGCACACACACACTCACACACAACACACACAGGGGGAGACAGTCACTACCTCGCCTACAGAAACTACTGCGCGAGGCTCATCATGTGACAACCCCGGGTGAGGCCTGGGATGGCAGATGGGCGCCTCGCTCGCTGCTAACATACTCACCACAATGCTCAGCCTGATGCCAATCCCTGCAGTGCCATCAACAAAGGGGCAGTGGGACAGAATCACAACAATGGGAGAATGTCCTTTCAGACAACAGTATGCTGCATTAGCACAACATGCAGTTTGTAGCACAACGCAAGCCTTAGTGGCTGGGACACACTGCCAAACAGGGCACTACCTTTCTCACAGAGGGGCAGAATCACACCTCTCTGATGATTAAGACTGATTTTTCAAACTTAATTTTGTCCTGCACTGGTTTGTCTTTTCATAAGTCTGCCAAAAACTGTCTCTAAAATGTGACTTTTCTGGGTCTGATAATGAAGGAATGCTTAAAGTCATTTTTTTAAAACCAAAATTCAAAATCTTTCAGACCCTGCAATGTAAATATTTTCAGTTTTTTAAAAGTTTTCTATTCCATCAAACTAAATATCTTTGTGTTTTGGACAAAAAAAGCAGTCTATATATGTCGACTTGGAGTTTGGGAAATGGTATGTTTTTAAACTATTTTCTTACATTTCATGGACCAAACAAATAATCAACAATTAATCTGTATTATTTTCCAGATTAATCAGTAATGAAAATAATTAGTTGCAGCCTTAGTTGAGATGGAGAACACACATCTGCAGCTGCAGTATTTGTTACTTAACATCCATATTTCACAGACTGTGCCTTTAATTGACCTAAAGTAATCAAGTATCACTGTTTTTGCCTTCCTCTTGTCGTCTCAGAGGAATGTTTTTTTTTTT